>PVKB01000207.1:354538-611867 GCA_004027205.1 Ctenodactylus gundi | reverse complement strand
CAGCATGCTATGTGGGACAGCCTCTGCTTAGAGGCTTTACCGCGACTGCAGCCTTGAGCCAATCACCCACCCAGGCCTCTCACTCAAAGCCCGCCTCATCTATGACTCTGCAGACTTAGTCATTCCACACCCCATTCATTTTTTACTGAATACCTAACGTATGCCAGATTCTGAGAATGAACGGGCATGTTAGAGACCTTCTCTGTTCTAAGGGTGACAAGTGCACTGGTAGAAAGGGGTTTCCAGGAGGGTTCAAATAGAGATAGCTTGTCCAGAGGATGAGACTTGCCTTCCTGGGGGAGGCAACATCCTGAGCTGAGTCTGAGGTATAAACTGGACTTATCTTAAGAAAATGACATTGTAAACCAAGGAAGATTCTGAGGCCTGTAAATCTGAAAGAGAGTGTAATAAGATCAAGGAAAAATAAGAAAAGAAAAAAGAAAAAAAGAAAAAGAAAAGAAAAATAAAAAAAAGAAAAAATAAGTACAAAGAATGGAGGCTATCATGTGGCCAGGTCTTGTGGCACAGGCCTGTAAGCCCTCTGAGAGACTAAACAGGAGATCAAAAATTCAAGCCCCGCCTGAGCAACATCGGGATATAGAGTGAACCTGTCTCAAAATCACAAATAAAAAACAGACTGGGGATATAGCTCAGTGTGAAGGCCCTGGGCTTGATCCTCAGTGCCACATACATAGACACACACACACACACACACACACACACACACACACACACACACACACACGGATTGAGAAATACAGACAGTAAGAAAGAGAAAACAAGCTATAGAGTAGGTAAGAACCCTGTACACTATAGTAAAGACTTAGAGCTTTGTACTGAGAGCAATAGTGACAAGTTGTTGTGAAGTTGTAAGGGTGATAACATTTCAGAGATGTCACTCAGGTTCCATTGTTCTATGAATGAATAAACAAAATGTAGTACAAACATAAAATGAAACATTATTCAGTCTTTTAAGTAGAAGGAAATTCTGACACAAGCTCCAACATTGGTGAACCTTGAGGTGCTACGTGAAACAAGCCAGGCACACAGGATAAATATTGTATAATTTCATGTGACTGAAGAACATCCAGTAGTTAAATTTAGACAGACAGAAAGTAAAATGGGGTGAGAGAAGCAGAAATGCAGAGATATTGTTTAAGGGATTCAGAGCTTCAGTTTGGTGTGATGGAAAAATTCTTGGAGAAGAACGGTGGTGGTGGCTACACAATGTGGTACACTCCATGCCATTGAAATGCATAAGAAAAATTGTCACTGTGGTTGATGAATTTATACATACACACACATGCACACATATATATATATATATATATATATATATATATATATATATATATATATATCATATGTGTATATATATATATATATATATATATATATATATCATATGTATGCAGATGAGGGAGAAAGAGCAAGAGATAAAAACAGGTAGAGAGACCAGTTAGGAAGCTTTTGCAATAATATGGAAGTTTCTCGAACGTAAGCTGTGTGAATAAAGACAAGAGAATAAAATTCAGGGTATTTAAACAGGAGCACAGGAAAGCTTCATATTGATTGGGGAGTGAGCATTCTAGGAGAAGTTCGGACAAAGTCCGAAGTCAGATTTCTGACTCAGAAACAAGGTGAATGGTGATGAAACCTGTCAGTAGGAAGAATGATTTTTTAAAAATCAGATTTCACATGGAACTTAGAAAGTAGATTAATTGAGATAGAAAAAATGTGCAAATAGAATACAGTTAAACCTACAACTAAAATTCAAGTCTGTTTTGTGAACCCTTAAAAGGAAGCAAAGATGACTGTACATTGGACAAGCAAAGCCCACGTGAAGTGCGCCTCAGAGACAGAGGGTCGCCTGAGAGCAGAGCCCTCCAGTGGGAGTTGTCGTCAAGGCGCTGCAGCGCGTATTACTTGGTAGGTTTCCAGGTACTTTCACCTTCTGACCAAGTCATTTCCCGTGGCTGCTTTCAGTGGGTCCACCAAAATGTCCTAGATTGTTCCCAAATCATCTCCCATTCCTCTCCTGAATGCTCCCTTCGTGTCACTCTTACAAAGCCACTTACATGTTACAGTACACTGTGCCCTTAAACGGCTCAGGAACTTCCCACACGCTCACGTTTCTCTCTCGAATGCCCTTCTTTTTCTGCCTGGGCCAGGAAAACTTAACTTATATTTTCAAGATTCATTATTTTAAGCTTGTTAATATCTTTTGACCTGCGTTAGAAACTGTATAGGGATAAAAAGAAATAAAACACAATCTCTGCCCTTGAAGAGTCTAGGTCAAGTGGAGAAGCAGACAATGAATTGGTAATTATAATAAACAAGGTAATGCTGTAATGAGAAGCAGATAGCAAGTGGTATAGGAAATCAGCAGGGAGAAATAAACTGCCTCGCTAAGGGCAGGAGTCAGTGCCACCAAAAAAAAAAAAAAAAGATTTGAAAGTGTAAATGGCACCTCTCTCTGTCTGGATGTGTCTTCCCAGATTTCCAAGAAATTAGCTGTTTTTTCCTCTTGAAGTTCATGAAGCTTTGTTTTTCCACCTTAAAGGATTTAGCACAGGATACTGTAATGGTGAATCAGCTCTTCTACTCAACTGTGAATTTCTCAAAGGCACTGAATTTTTCAGTGTTTGGTCTATAGTATGTGTTTAATAAATGTGTGTTTGCTGTAATCTCAGCACTCAGGAGGCTGAGACAGGAGGATTGCTGTGAGTTCCAGGCCAGCCTGGGCTATATGGTGAGTTCAGGACCAGCCTGGGCTGCAGAGTGAGACCTTATCTCAAACAAACAGACAGACACACAGACAGACAGACAAAGTATGTGTACTGGGTAGATGGTTAGTGGAGAGTTGTTACTAATCTTCTAATTTACTTTCTGTGACAAGGAACTCAATGAACCTCAGCTACTGGGTTTCTGTGAAGTCTATAGATGTCAATGACACAAATTAACATGATTCATTCACTGTAGAATGTACTCTCTCAAAGCAGAAGTAACTGTCATATATTGTTTAATGCTTTGAAGCCACCGAAATACCACTCAAACACTTGGTATTGTAACACATATTCTTGATACTCCAATACCATAATATTTGACAGGTGCATGCTTTATACCTATCAGCAGAATTTATATACAAGCAGAATCAGCCCGAGGTAAAGATGTAATGTAGATACATTTTCTTCTTGTTTAACATTTCCCCACTTCTCAGAATTTCAAAGACTATACTGACTCTGTTAAGTCAGCCACACTAACATGTATGTTCCTATCTTGTAGTGTTTGTGCTTTGGAGAAAGTTGGATGATTTGAAAACAAAATCATCCTATCAGCAAGTATTTTCTGAGTACTTGTTCTATACAAATCTTGTGCCTAGTGCTTCAGGAAATACAAAGAGGCTATGACATGCCTTGGTCCTCAAGGGGTTTGCAGTCTAATGTAGGAGGAAGTCATTGGCCCATTAAAAGCAACAATATTTTAAATGGTATGTTCATCCACGGAGTACTTTGGTTCCCAGTTTTTAAAAAAATACAGAGAACTGAAAAGGAGTGATATTGGAGGCCATCTGACTGCTTCCCATCATTCTCCTCCCCTACTCTGTTCCTGGCACACCTGTCTTTTCACTTTCCTCACACACACCTGCTTTGGAGTTTTTGTACAAACCGTTCCCTCTGCGTGGAAACTCTTCCCAAGACTCACTTAGCTCTCTCCTTCCGATCTCTGCTCAGATGCCACCTGATCACACTGTTTAAAATAGCAAATGCCACCCCCACACTGTGCACCCTGTCGCTCCTTTACCTATTTGACTTTTCTCCACAGCACTGAACACCAACTGTCACTCCACAAATCTTTAATTTATTATTGACTCCTCCAACTAAAATGTAAATTCCTAGGGCAAGGTGTTCTACCTGTCCAGCTCATTGACGTTTCATTGGCACCTAAAATACTCCCTGGAAAACATTACACTTTTCTGTTAAATGAAAGAATGAGTGAATAAATATATTCCTTATAGGAATGAGACTTACAAAAACAAATTTATTCAGTTGTTCACACTTATTCTTCCACCTTACAAACCACCATTGCTTCACCTACTGTCTTTCACTGATTTCTCCTTAGGATTTGAGCAAAGGCATTGGCTTAATTCAATTATGAACCTTATGTCATGATTTCCTTAAAAAGTGATGCTGTAAATGCTATAATAAAATGGAGCTCTTCAAGGCCTAAAAAAATCTATGAAGAACATTCTTATCTAATTTTAAATTTCAATGAATAGTTATAATGATGAGTAATTAATTTTGATATTTATAGAAAATCAAGTGCATTTTTTCCTTTGAAAATTTAGCACTTTAGGAAAAACAAATTCTTAGAGAAAAAATTCTAATGAGATCATTGGAGTTGGAAGCACTGTATCTTCCAAGCCATAGCATGCACAGAAACTGAACAGTGTCAAACGGTTCTTCCTCCTGCTGCCCACTGCGTGACCAGAGCATGTCCATTCTGATACATGGGAAACATACATAACCAAGGACAGTAAGATAAGCACAAGTTCCCAGCAACTAAGACATAAATATACAGTTAGCCTATGGTACAAGCAAAAAAAAAAAAAAGTTAATGTTCCCAATCCAGAAAGAATTTACCATGTCATTTTTAAAATAATAGAATTTTAGCTGACACTGGGCAAGATATTTTCAGCATCTCTTGCCAAAAAATGCAAAAAATTGTTTCAATGGACAATGCATATATTGACTCTCAAAAAAAGAGTATAACACTAAACCTTAAAGTCCCTGAGAACATTTCTGTCAGGAACAGAGATACTCTAGACACACTGTTTACTGGTATTATAACAAAAAGTTCGAGCAGAGATTAGAGAGGAGGAATAAAAAGATGCCTGTCCATTAAGCCATCAATATGTGTGTCTTCAGTGTGCTCTCAGAGTGCACAGCTACAAGTCACTTCAGGATGGAATTCGCTGACAAGTGCCTGAAGTGCCAATAGTCTACGCCGTTGATTATCCATATGCTTGAAACAGCAGATGTGCAGGAAGTGCGGCTGACATGCTGTTGTCAAGTTTTTAAGAATCTGACTTGTATTCTTGCCACTCCATTTCTGCACTAAAATGAGCTGCACAGGTTCCTGCAGGTGATAACCAGTATTTCCACACAATGGATTTTGAATTTTCTCACACACTTTGATGACCCTGAGTTTTTCATATGACAGAAGACAATTTGGCCTAAGAACTTTTGGAGGGTGGATGGACCAACCAACCTTTAAACTATTTTTTAAAAATTAAAACAACACAATTACCCAAAACCCTCATAATGGCCCCAAGTGACCTGAGCCTTGGTATGCCTACAGAAATGAGTTCGCTAGGAAGTCCAGGGGTCAGGGATGCTGCTACAACCAGAAGAAGTCAAATCCACAATTAGAGTTACTTGGCGTCATCAATTTAAAACAAAGCTGGACAGCATCTGCCCAAAGCAGCAATTTTCACTCTGGTAGAGTTGATGCTAAGCTGCTCTTTCTAACAATGATTAGTCAACAGGTTCAGCTGCTTCTTTTATAGTATTGTTTATTACAAAACATTTCAAAAACATTAACAAAACTCAAGAGGAAGAAAAATCCACCCAAAATTCTGCCATCCTACAAACCAAACTGTTTATAATTTTTTTCCTGTTCTCTTTTCAGTCCCTGTCCATATGCAGACAAAATTTTCATGTGGTAATAACAGCACAGATACAATGTGGTATTAAGGTTTGTCTCAATTAGAGTTTTTAAAGTGCTCTTACAATTTATTCTGCTGCCTTTATTTCTACCACTAGAAACACTTTAACCAACCATCCTTGGTGATCCTATGGCATCTGAAAAGGTGATGAAGGCAAAAGGAGAATAATTACCAAAAAAATTAGAGGAAGGGACTATTTTTAAATTTCATGTTTAAATTAAGAAATTTCTAGAATTAAAATTTGGAAAGGATTTCTCTTGTCCCATATCTGGAAACCTTTATGAAAATAGTCACATTTCCTCTTCATCACTACCATCAGGCATGTTCTTGTTACCTTAAGGAAAAGCCCTTGCAGGTTTCTCTTGACCTATTTTGCTTTGAAGACCTGCTTAATATTTAGGGCGCAGGTATATCCAGACATATTTTCCTCCATCTGCTATGAAAGATCTTCATAACTTGGAATTTTTAAAGGTGTGGATACTGGATGTTGACTCCATATGAATGTGAACCAGCATGCTCACATTCAGAAAATGAGTCAACACCCTTGGGTACATTTAGCATTTCAATTTGCACCACATCACACTCACCTGACGGGGGATGAAAGGCTGGCTTAAGAAAAAAAAAAAAAAGGAACAGAGGAACAGATCCTTTGGCCTCATGAAACAGAATCTCCAGAGCTCATCTATAGACTGTTTAGTAACTCATACATCACAAAATGTCACAGACCTGCTTTCTTGATAATTGTTTTGATTATTATGGACTGGATTTTTAAAGGAAAGAAAAGGAACTGAAAGGATTTGAAGAAAGATATGAAAGAAAGACAAGGCCTATGTTAGCTCTGTTGCCTTACCTTTGAGCTACTTAAGGCCTGAAATGTGAATCACTTGCTCCAATAATTCTGGCCAGGATTGTGAAGGCAATAGTTTCCCATGTTATAACGAGCCAATCTAATCTGGATCTCTGTACACGCTGTGGAATGCACAAAGGTGGAGGATATATGGTGGTGATGATGCTGGACTAGTAGGTATCAATTTTTTTCAACATTATTTCTTGGGAAGTCTTTTGTTTTTAACTCTATGTTATGTATTGTAGGATTTTTACAAGCCTGGATTCATATATTACTTGGGTATTCTGTTCTCACTTGAGGAGTAGGCTATAATTTCATGTGTGACTTTTTGAAGAAATGCCCACTCCAGGCCTTACGGAGAATATGGAAGAGAAAAAGTCAGTACATAATCGAGGATGTAAAAAACAGCAGGTGTTGGGGACTGATTAGACCTCTGAGGAGGACAAGGAAGATTTCTAGGTCACTGTCAAGTTTCTCAAATCACTGGGTAGGTGATGGTTAGAAATACTGAACACAAGGTTAGATTTACAGGTAAAAATAATGTATCCAGTTGAAAGTTTCACAAAATTTTAGGTTCTTTGGAGGAGATAAAATAGATAACAGAATCCACTCATTTGAAAAATATTTTAATAGCAATGATTGAGTGAATAGTTTAGGTGGAAAAGTGGTTAGCTCCATATGCAAGCAAACTATTAGGTTGAGACTGTCTTTCAATTTTAAGGAAAAAACTGGCATTATTTTTGAGGAGGTCTCTAAGAGCCTTAATGGTTCTGTAATTTCATAAGATGGAGGGTTTCCCTATTTGAATCTGGAGTCAACTATACTTAGAGTTCATCTTGAGGGAAACATACCTGTGGAGTTAATTAAAGTAAATAGGTTGGCAAGGACTTCAGCCAACTACTCAAGAAAGATTAAAATAAGTCTGGCAGCAAAGATTTTCTTCTGGAGCTCTTTACAGCCTTGAAAGATTGAATTTGGGGTTTTTTTAGGGTTGATGAAAATATTGGATTCCAGCAGTGGAGAAGATGGGAGAAAACAAAACGCAGGGAGACAGAGGAGAAACTGAGTGGTTTGTTTAGTAATCAAACCAAATACGTGATTCTGAGCTTCCTTGAACTGAAATGACACCAAGGAATCTAAATCTCTTAAATATGCATTATTAGTGTCCCTGCAGCTGAATTCCAAATAAACAACAATATATTATGTAATCTAAATTTTGGAAAAGATAAGTTATTTTTGAAAAGAACTACAACTTAATAAGTCTCTGGATGACTTGATCTTGGTTAGTTTTGAGATATCTTGATTATATGGCCTGGAATTTATTTATTTATTTTTGGCTTCTGGTCTCTTTTATGAATCAAGAGACTTCTTTTCAAAAAAAATAAGTTATTCTTGAGTAGTCCAATGATATCATAGTATAATCCCAATGTGGGAATATTATAGTTTTTAGGCCTTTATAATAAAATATGTGCCATAAATTCTTTGTAGGCCATAAATTTGTACACTTCAATTTAATGTCATCCTTAAAATCTCACTGATTGAAGCTATGTATAGGGATAGATACAGAGACAATTTTGGAAGTTTAGATCAAGTTTAAAAGAAGAACACTTACTTTCAACAAGTCTGAAATATTCAACACAAGGATATAAATAAGCTCTAAAAAGCTAATAATTCTTCAACCAACAACACTGCTGCCTCTAGGCAGAAAAGGAATGAAAGGCCACAGATTTATACCACAGCCTTTCACTTACCATTACTGGACTACGATTATAATTGAGTTTGACCATATAGTTTCTCTTTTATTCAGACAGTTATACCTGCCTTAAAAGGAAGAATCAGACAAATGTAGGTTTCTAATGGATGTAGCTCTGGTAGAACTGCTGCCAATCCTAGCATTCAAGTCCCCCAAAATTAAGTCAGCTAATGAATATCTAGAAAACATGAAGTTATGAAGGTATCAAGTGACCGAACAATCTGAACTGTCAGTTTGCACATCGTGGGAAAAACATATATGCTAAAGCCCAGATCAGCATTGCCAAGGGCAGATTTAAGATTATAAATTCTATTCGTTCCCTAAGTGCCACCTCCGTGCCGGCACCCCAGATGAGAAGTTTTCACAGCAGTATATCACCATTAATCTACACAACTGTCCCCTGAGGTAGTCAGTGTGGAGTTACATTTAGAGATGACTAGACGCTAAAGACCAGATGCAATTCTTTAACAGCTGGGGGAGTCAGAATAGAATTCAAGTCCTTTCTTCATCACACCCTTGTATCTTCCAGCGTCAGGAAGCCAAGCCCAGGAGGTCAATTTGCATTCATCACTTTCCTTTCCAATTCAGCACCTTCTCCTTTCAGAATCTATTCTAGTTACTTTCTCACTGCTTGAACACAGTACCTGACATCCACAACTCAAGGGAAGAAAAATTTATTTTAGCTCGCAGTTTCAGAAGGTCTCAGTTCCACTGGCAATGGTGGATGCACATGTCAAAGTCAGAGGGAGGAGCTCTTTACAGTATCACAGGCAAGAAGTCAAGTGAGAAACAGAAGGGTGGAACTAGCATACACTTCTCAGGTGTTGTCTGAGTGATCTGCCCCTTCCTGGTCCAGCTTCAGAGTTTCAGGTTAAGCCCCAGTGTTCTGCCCTTTCCAATAATGCCCCATCTCCTAAAAGCGCGTGATTCCATAGCTATTCCACAACATCCAAATACATGACGCTTTGCGGGTCATTGCAGATCCAAACTATAACATAACCATTACTTGTCAAATCCTGGCAATCCTACTCTCAGTCTGGTGAGTGGTGCAGCATCATTGGAATCACTTGTCAATTTGTTACCATGGACACATCTCAGGCTTCACCCAGACCTGCTGAACCAGATCTGCACCTTTACATGATCCCCATGTATATTCTGAACTTTAAAAGGCAGATCTGTAACTCTAAGTGACTGGCTCCTCTCTCTCTTCCCTAATATAATTATTCATCAGGTTTTCAATGTCTCAGATCAGAAGCATTTAGTGACAGTCTAGTCTTACTCTCTTTTGTCTCTCTTCAATCCCTTACCATCCAATCTTCATTCATAAGCCACCAACAAAATAATTTTTCTAGACAAAATATTGAGCCACTATCTAGCACATCTCTACCCCATCCCATCCTCAACCCAATTCTTCATCTTCAAATCAGAAACTTTCACTGGCTCCTCAATGCCTATTAAAAATAAAAATAATGGACCTGCACATGGTGCACACTCGTAAACCCAGCACCTGGAAGGCTGAGGCAAGGGAGTTACAAATTCAAGCCCGAGCAACTTAACAAAAATCCTGTCTCAAAGTATAAACTCAAGGGGGGTATGAGGTCTAGCTCAGTGGTTAGAGCACTTGCCTAACAAGCACAAGGCCCCAGGTTCGATTTCCCAGCACCACATATGCTGGGCATGGTAGCACATGCCTATAACCCTAGCACGTGGGAAGCTAAGAAAGGAAAATTGCCATGTGCTCAAGGACAGCCTTGTCATAAATAAATAGATAAATAAATAAATAAATGGGGGGCTGGGAATGTGTGAAGGTCCTGGGTTCAATCTCCAATGGCAAAAAAAGAGTAGTAAACAAGTGTATACTTTGTGTCACATATGTTTACAAGTACGTTATGTGAGACAACTCATTTACCCCTCACACTATCCCTATGAAATTGGTACTATATTTATTCCTATTTTAAATAGAACACCAACAATGAGCTTTTAAAATATGCACAACATCATGTAATAAGTAATGTAAAAAAGGCTATGACTCCAGCAAACACCACAGGTGTGGCCTCCAATGCCTTCCATGTCATACACAAGAAAGGATCCTGATCAAAGGAGCTGCTTTTTGTCAAGAATTCTGCTAGACCTCTTCACTTGTATATACCATTTTAATTATACAGTAGGTCTGCAGCAAGAAGTTGAGGTTACTATTCCAATTTTTATAGATAAAACCAGGAATTAGAAAAAAACAAACTAAATTTCAGTTAACTTCAAACCAGTAAACTTTTTACCAAACATTCATTTGTGCCTTCTCTGTACCTCTGAATGCCCCAGTTTCACTATCTTCCCAGGCCACTGTAGATCTTATGCATAAATGTTTTCCTTTTCCTCCAATTTAAAAATAATCTTTCTCTTTTCCAAAATCTTAATAGTGCATGCCTCCATTTTTGGCACTACTTTAAAATTTTCTTTTATACTCATTCTGTATATGTAAAAATACACCTAAACAGATGTATGAAATTTTTCAGAATACTGATTGCTACTTCCTCTCAGCAACTGTGGTTATTGTCCTTGCATTTTTCAAAGACGAGTCTAAAACAAGTTAAACTGGAGCTACGGTATTCAGAAAACTTAACATGAACTCACAAACAAAAAATTACAAGTTTGGTAACTGAGAATTGAAATAAGAATTATTATCTTTGCTAAAAAGAATCAGAGACACAGACAAAAATTAACATTTACTATTTAATTTCTTCCCCTAAAATCAAGCAAAACTCTGAGCTGATTTTTCAATGCAAGCTGTTTTCTGAGTTTTCCACCAACTCATCAGTTATTTTCTGTCACTTTGCTTACATCGTTCATCCTATTTTGTTTTTCCTGACAGCCACTATCTGTTATAAACAGTCCTTCTGGATGATTCCTTTCTGATATTAGGTCCAAATTAACTCTCAATATATTTTCAATCTGTCCTATCTACCTAGCATATACCATCATAACAAACAGGTTCACTGTAAATCAAGTGGGATAGGAATGAAAAGAAGGCTTGACTCAATCTTTTAATGATTCCTACAACTCTCATAATCCATTGGCAATTAAGTTTAAAAATTCACCAGCCCTCTCTGTCTCGCAGGCGTATGTTATATAGTAGTATATTGCCAGCCAAATTATTAAAGGATATAATTTTTAAATCCCTACTCGTCTCCAATAAAGAATTTTATGTTTTATTGAGCATAATCTTTTTGTTTGTTTGTTTTTGAGACAGGGTTTCACTAAGTTGCTAAGTTGCCCAGGTTGGGCTTAAAGTTGTGATCCTCCTGCCTCGGGCTCCCAGAGTATCCAGGTTACAGGCCTGTGTCACTGGCAAATATAATCTTGTAACTCAATAAGTATCGTCATGCCGGAAGCAACCAAGAAAGCTTCTATTTCCTCTTTCATTGACGCTAGCTCCCACATCTCAATTAAGTCAGCGGGAATTATGCCAGTAATTCTTTTCTTCTTTTTTCTCTTAACATGTTTCAAAAAGCTAAAATCTGAGTCTATTTCCAAAAGTACTAGCACTTGAGATCCACTTTAAAATGCAGGATGCAGCTCTTGACCTGAGTCTGTGCTACAGAGAGCATCACACACCGTTTTCCATGGAACTCCCTCTACAGCAAATTGTGAAGCATTTGTTTCAAAGTCTAAGGAATCTCCAAAAACTCAGCAGCAAACTTTACACATATTGCAAGGGGTTTTTTCCTATTCTGATCAGAAAAGAATTGGAACTGAGTGGAATGATCATTGTATCTTTAGCACTGTAAGCCCAAGAGGGCTGAGAGTTTATATAACTGAAAGCTGACATATTGCGCATGTTGCCTGCACCCTTTTGTTTGCAGCAAATCTCCCAGCATCTGGCACAGTGCCCATAATATACAATTGCTTAACAATTATTTGTTGAATGAATAAACAATCTCCCCTAATTTCACTGATAAGAAACTTGGAAGTCAAAGCAGCCCCACAATGACTTTGTGGCAATTCTGGCACAAGAACGTCAGTCTACAATCTCTCATTTGGCATCATTTCCACTGATTTCAACATAAGCAAATGCAGGTGGTGAGGTGGAAAAAGAAGTGAATGAAAACCAAAAATAAAATAGAAACCTGGAGATAGTTTTCAAACACTCCATCAGAAGTTACACAACCAAAAATAAAGTTACATATAAGATTGGAAAGGGATACCCTGAAAAAATTAAAAATCCTTCCAAGAGTAAACAAACAAAAACTCCATCTGTTCAATTAATGGCCTAAACAATAATTATAGGGGTAAAAAAAATCAGTGTTTAATAATAGAAAATTAGCCCATATGAAGAAAACAATGATATCCATAAAATTTAACAGGTTAGCTATAAACAGGAAACCAGGCCAAATATGACTTGAGAAACACACTGAAAAGGATGTCAAAGATAATAAACTTTCTGTAACACATTTTTTAAAAACCAAAGTGGGCTAAAGAATCTGAACAATTTAATGGTCAGGGCCTAAAGGCAGTACATTCAGGAAAAAGATCTGAGAGCAAATGGGGTGAATTAATCATTTTTCTTGGTCATTATGAAAAAAACAATACAGAGAAGGCTCCGTGTGCATCATTAGCATCTTCTGAAACATACAAGTCAAACTTCCTATGTCAAATAATGGTAAATACCCAAGAGAGCAGGAAGGGGAAAAGGGGTTCAGGTGTGGAAAGTGCCCATCTATGCAACTGAGGGCAAAATATCCTCAAGTCCATATTATGACACGCTTCAACGCAGGGAGAGACAATGAAAGAAATTCCTTAACAAACACTGCCTCGACATGATGCTGCAGCCAGAAATGCAATTAAAACACTGCTGAACAGCATCAAGCAGAGTGTTGGAAACAGGCAGAAAACTCTGCCAACTTCTTTTTCAAACTGGTTATCCATGCTGGAAGAAAACATACATTTGTGACTAATGATGTCAATAATAATACAAAAGAGCTGAAGCAGAAAAGGGAAAAAATAAAAGAGAGGACTAAAATGGTCAAAAAAATGATGGAATGGACATAGACTGTCACCACTCAATTTATGCTTTTAGAGTTGTACTCCGCCTTATTATGCCACTGTTCTCATCAGTCCACTGCAGTCCTTGAACGTGGCTGCCCTTGTACCAGGCGTTATGTCAATTGCTTATAGCCATGATTTCTTTACATTTCAGAAAAAGGTAAGACTATAGAGATTATTATTCCCACTTTCCAAATACTCCTTGGCTGAAGAGGTGTGCTTGATCTCACGATAATATACTAGATTAAACGGCTATCATTCTAAGTAAGTTATCCATCTACATCAGCGGGTTCCAGCAGTTTCAGAAAACTGTGAATCAGTTGGAGGAAAAAAAAGTGTGCCTGAAAAGAACATATATAGACTTTTCCATTTAAATCCCTAAACACCGCAGTAGAGTAACTATTGCATAGCATTTATGTTGTATTAGGCATGAGATGGAACAAGAAATGATAAGGTCTATGGGAAGGTATGCATAAGCTCTATGCATACTGTAACACTGTTCCTAATATTAGGGACTTGAGCACCTAGGAATTTTGGTACCTGTGGGGATCTTGGAACCAATCTCCTGTGGATACCAAGGGATGAATGTATGTAAAGAAGAGACCATGTTTTATTTGATTTTGTGCCTCCGAACCTATTACCTAGCACAAGGCAAATATTCAACAAACATTTGGCAAACTGAACTGAATTGCATAAATATAAGACATATTGATGAGGCAAATTTATGACAAGAAATACTGTTGATTATGGATAGGTATGTGACGAATTTAAAAATTTAAAGGTCTGCAACAGACGAAGGTCAGACTTCTCTACAATCAACACATTTGCTGTGACATAAAGGAAGAGCTAGTGTAATAGCAGGTGCAGAATAAATCTATGTAGAGATCTCAGAAAACCAGTGCATTAGGAAGGATTCCAGGCTGCTAACAATGGAGCTCGGCCCTGGCTAATTACTGAGAAAAAATGAATTCACCGGAAGCTACAGGATAACTCACAGAATCAACACACTGTCTGGAGAACAAGGCTGAAAACATGAGCAGAAACCAGAAAAAATGTAGATAACCAGAAGCTCTACCAAGGCCGCATATCAGGAAGAGTGAGTTAGGTCCTGAATTGTTACCACTTAACCTTGAGCCGTCACTATGGAACTTTGGATGTCACCACAGGCACTGCCACCACATGCAACTTGGAGAATTCTGCAAAAACTGCTAACATAGAATCACTTGACACCGGGTGCCACAGCTGTCACTACAACCACCACAAGAAGTTCTATGACCTCTACTTCTTTAGGCAACTCTCACATGATTTAAGTTCTTGGACAGGAGACTGTATGGCTGAGGTTAGCAAGCCTACATTCAAATCACATGTGAGAACAAATGCCTAACTTGGATTTTTTTGTTTGTTTGTTTGTTTTGTTTTGTTTTTGCCTTAGTAGTGGAGTGGGCCCTGTTTCTCCCCATGACTCACACAAGATTTCCCAAACACTGAAAGTGAATGTGGATGCTAGGTGATCAAAACAAAAAGCTATGATTTACAATAAAATTGTGATGTGAGAAAAGGATCTAGAGATAGATTAGAACTGGCCTCCCAGCTAAGAGGGTCTCCTAAGTCTATTAAGGGGAACTACCCTCCAGTCTGACACCGTTTAAGAAGTGGGATGCATTCCTGGAAAAAAGTACACTAAACTGAATTTGTACTGTAGAAATGACAATGTCACACATCACTGGCAATTATAGTGCCACTCCCCTTGAAGTCCCTAAAATGATGACACGCCTGTGGCTGTAATTCCTCACCACACGTGTTGAGGCATTTTCAGTTACTTCCTCCCACTCTGAAGTGATGCACCCAATTCCCTTCAGATGTGATATGTATATGGACCAATTCCCCAAATCGAAAGTAATTATGATGTTTTACAAACACATACTAATAAAATACTAATTTGGAGAAAAATTATGCTGGTTACTGTTTATTGCAAGCTGTACTATGGGCTGTACATGTATTAAATTGCTTTATTCTCATAATACATCTATGAAGTGGGCACCATGATGACACTTATCTTGGGGATGTGGAAAGTGGGCTTAACTTGGCCAAGGACAACTAGCAGTAAGCAGCAAGTCAAGACTGGGACCATGAAGTCTGCAGCATTTGTCCTCTGCACCAACTCCGTTGTGTAAGAATTTCCAGCAAACCAGGTGAACTGCTAAGTTTTATCATGTACTGGCTTGACCAGATCTCTCCTACAGAGAATTAGCATTGCACCTAACCAGCCTAATGCACTCCTCCCACTTGGACACTTTTCTCAGGCCTCATTGGTCAAACAAGTTTCTGGTTAACTGTGAGGTCTTGACAGTTCTCAATCCGCTGCACTTGTTGATGGGCCCTGAGGAAGGTCCGTATTACCACAGTCCTCAGTGCTGTAGGAAATGTACCTGTAATATTAAACACTTGGTGCTAATATCACTATTTTGAATCACATTGCTTGGAGTACCCCTAAATAAGGTATGCCAATATGATTGGTAACTTATTATGTAATGGCAATGTATTTATGTTTAAGTGGTTGTTTAACGAACTTCATTGAACAATGTACTAATTAACTACTACACTTGATGTCCTTTTCTTATTTTTGCAATATTTTATCATGACAATGTTCAAAAAGAGAACAGTTCAAATATCAAATATCTCTACAATAAGTATTCATATACTGACCAACTGAACTTTGTATTTAACATTTTAATGTACTTGATTTATCTACCCACCTGTAAATCTTTCTCCTCATCCATCAATCCATCTTAATGTTTAATGTATTTCAAGATAGTTTACAATATCAGAACATTTTTCCTTAAATGCACTGAAATGTTAACTAGATGCTAGCATTTATTTTCAGTTCCTTTCTGGGACAAAAATGTATGTTCATGGAAATACAAAAACCTTAAGTGAGATAATTGATGGATCTGACAAAAAGATACTAGTATAACCCAATCCTTAAAACGTTGTAGAACAACATTACTATCATTTCAGAAAGTTTTATATAGACAATAATTTCTTTTCTCTTGAGAAAACACCTGTAAGTAGAATTGCTGTATTAAGAGAACTTGTGTGATTAACTAGTTAATAACTTCCACACCCTTTTCCAATATGGCTAACCATTTTACACAACCATCAACAATGAGTAAGTGCTCCAGTTGCTTTATAGCCTGTCTCGTGTTTGGTGACAGCTGACCTTTTCTTTGTACCCATTCCTTCGGTATTCACATTATTAAACTGCATTTTTCAATGACTTCTGCTATTGTACGTATTTACATGTCTCATATTGGCCAGCCGTGTATCTTTCTTTGTGAAGTGTCTGTTCAAGAATTTTGCTCATTTTTGTCAGGCTGCTTTTATTAACATATCTTTTTTTAAAAATCTAAGCTAAAAGAACTCCTTCAAGTCCACAAATAAAGTGACCAGACATGCCTCAAGTCACATTTTGGTTATTATATTAGTGCCTACATTAATGAAAAAATTATTTTCCATTAAAGAAATTCAACTCCCAATCTGTCACCAAATTCTTTTTAAAACAAACTTAAGCTTTCTCTTCAAGTTGCACCTATACACGTAGGAGTAGATGTAATAGGTATATTCAGATGCTGAACTCCTGGGGATATGTTAAACTCCACAGTCCCTTACACATTTTTGTAAAACAGTAGGTAATATCATCTTACTCTCATCTTAAATCAGTGCTAACAGTCTTTCACTTGTTTTGCTTTTCTAGGTTTTCTGAACTTCAGTTTGGTTCCCAGATCTTTCCATTCTTTAGACTAAATTCTGAAAAGCAAAGTTTGACTGGCCCTTCAAGTGAATCAATCCTCCTGACTAATCTTGACCCTCCTGAGTCACCTCATTTGCTCAGGAAAAGTGTTATCAATGAAAATCTTCAATGCTATAAAGACATGAATAAAATAATACTAACAAAATGCATGAAGGACGTTATATAAAGGAGGAAATAAGAAAAGTAGGGTGGTTGGTGTTCTTCGGGTCACAAGATGACAGAAATCCAGCTTAAACTGAGATGAGACAGTAAGGAGGCTTAAGTGATACCAGCAGGGCAGGGCTGTGGCTGTGAAGCAGGCCAAGCAGCAGAGACTCACTAAAGGTAACATAACCCAAAATAGCCTGCTCAGGTGACAGCAAAAGAAGCTGAAATGTAGAAGAGGGTTGAGAAAAGATTAATGTGAGATTATGAGGGCAAAGCCTATTAGTAGAGACATTTCCCTTCATTGCCTCCTCTTAGATAAAATCTTTCTGACAAAAAAGTTATACTAGTCCTAAAATACCCCCTCCATCCCCATATCTAACAAAGACACCAAATATAATACAGCCATAATCACAATCTCTAATCCACCCATACCAGCCAATTTCTGTGCCTTTTCTCCCTAACAAATATGCCAAAATACCGCACAAATTTTTCTCTAGTCTTAAAAATCCAACCTCTCATTTTCTGATAAAATTGTAAATCATATTTTTAAAAAAGGACAAAAAAGATGCAGAAGCTAGACACAACTTTAACTCACTATTATCTTAAATTAAACATGGCTATTTTTTCAACAATACCAGTATATCATAAATTATTTCAAAGAAAAATGCAGAAATAGTTGAATCCAACTCTCCTTTGGCTAAAACTTAGTAATCCATCCCACTCAAAGTGGCTAGGTTACATTTTTATCCAAAATAAATGTATTCATGTGTTGGAGCCAAAAATGGTTTAATATTTAATTTTCCTTTAAAATGCAATATTTCTACTGTATTGTGCATCCTCAATAAAGTTTTGTTAAGTAAGTAATTTAGGATCCATGAAAGCAGAGGGAAATAAAAAGTTACCATGGCTGGAGAGAAGACCAAAAAAAAAAAAAATTCCTTGTGCATTCATCAAGGGGCAAAGGCTAGTTAAGGAATTGTAAAGAGGGAGGAGGAGTCTCTGTGCACAACCAGAGGTCTGGACAAGCAGAAGAGAGCAGGGAGTTCACTGGAGTAAGAACAGAGAGTGCACGAGCAGTTAAGATGGAATGAGAAAAGTTGGCAGAGCTCAAATGCCAAGGCCACATTAACAATTTCGGTCTCCATTTTGAAAATGATCTGAAGATTGTAAATATTTTTAAGATGGAAAGGGGAAAGGAAGAGAAAAAATTAATCTTATGTCAGTTTTCACACTTTATAGGTATCATGCTGCAGACATTAAAGAGACAAATTGAGGAAATCTATGCCAGAAGTTTGTTAAAGGGTGATTTGTTACCTTACGTCTAAGTACATGCATACACGTAAGATGAGCGGCATGGCTGCTGAATGGTGGCACTCCCTTACTGGGAAGTAACTCCATCCAGGGAGCCGGCCCTTCAACGGGTCACGAGTGAAAACTCTCCACATTTACTTCAAGTGGAAAATGAACTTGGGGAAAGCGGAGGCATCTCCCGCACACATATCCTCTCTGGCCACATGCTGGTCAGAGTACTTGCTGTACGTGCACTTGGGGAGCTACAGTGTCCTCGGGGCGCTGTGAATGCTCTGCAGGTTGCCCAAGTCATGAAAGAGATGGAGAGATGAAACGGACTGAAAGGAAAGGCTGCAAACAACCACTGCTAGCGAACTGAACGGATGCTGAAAGATGGCAGCAAGCCACAGCAGTGACAGCAAGGAAGCCAGATCTCCAACTGTCCTGGAGATTGATACCAGTCCCCAAAACAATAGGTAAAATCACATAATTGTGACACCTGAGTATAGACATAAAGCCAACTCCCATTTTTACTGACATGATTACTTCCTTCACTTCACAAACCTCTGACAGGCGAAATGAGTCTGGCTCTTGGGTTCTCAAGTAGTATAAAAATTCTAGTTGCCTTAGAGGTTCTACAGGATGCTGTAAGCTAAGATACTACTTGTAAAAACTATCCAAAGCAGGGATGTAAGTGACAGGAAACCAGAGAAGCATTTCATGTCACCCAAGAAGACCATGATGCCTCAGTCCCAGCATTCAACCAAGATGTTATCTCTTGGGTATTGGAAGATGGCCAAGGAATGCATATGCCAAACTGTCTCACATTATATTCAGACTCATCAAAATGTGCCTGGAAGGATACAGTCTACTTGCCACCTTTCCAGGAACAATGTTACAACTGTCCTGACTGTCAAATTTCATAATAACATACATCCCACACATAGAAAAATAGTGAAAATGATGAGAATAGATCATTTTTTCAGTACCTATCATATGCCAGGCCCTATGCTAAGATCTGTGCATATACTTGTTTATTTGAGTCTCACAGCAGCTCTATGTAGATAAAACAAGATTTACAGCAACTTTTACAATGTCACATGGTTTGAAAGTAGTGAATTCAGTTATCCTGGATCTCTGAGACACTGAGGCAAGAAATCCTAAGTTCAAGACCAGCCTGGGCAACTTGGTAACTGTGTGAGAATTTGCCTCAAAACAAAATAATAATAATGCAATGAATGACTGGGGAATGTAACTCAATGCAAAGGCCCTCAACCTAATCCCAAGTACCAGAAAAAAAAAAACCTAGTAGGTCCACAAATCAAAGCCACATCTTATTGACCTCTATTGCCTGTCCTGAAAGTCAACCAGTGCTGCACAAAATGAGCATGTTGAAGTAACAGCTCCCAGAAATGGTCAGTAGCATGCTTTTTCTTATAAAAGAGAGCCAAGATATCCCCTACAGGAGCTGATAAAGGACAAGTGTCTTCTTAATTGTAAGAGTACTTCAGTCTTAGGTTGACAAGAAGGAGCAGCTTTGATATTAGAGTAGCAGAAATACCAGGTACAACTCCAACAATGCCAGCTGAGTGACAGACACAGAGCATGGGGCAAAGGTAGACCTTCTGCCTTCCTATTAGACAACTCCTACCTATATGTGGTGAAGTTGTGCAAAATTCCTGGCATAGAGGTGGCCAATATGATGGCACACAGTCACAGAGCAAAAAGCTACTGGTGGCCAAGATGTGATGTGGATATAAAAGCTGTAGAGCAGATCTGTGGGAGCATCTAAATTAGCCTGAGCATCCCATGAAGAATAGGCACACTTGCCTCACTCTTCAGACACTGTACAGGGAACATTCTCTTCAGAACATGGCCTCAAAAACAAAAACATTACAGACAATGTCTAGGCTTTGGTGTCAGAGAGCCAGATCTGCCAAACCAAAGTTTCATCCATAGCTGCCCAATATGTCAGCGTGAAGGTGAGCTTCCTTGACCAGGAATGCCTCCGAAGCTTGGGACACCCTTGCTTCACTGAGACCTTGGAAAGATCCCCTGTCAAGAGTTAAGTGCGGACTGCCAGCAGCAACAAACACACACAGTCACACACCCCACCAGAGAGGTGGGTTTATCACTAATCAGCATTGCTTCGTCTATGAGCACAAAGTCTGTCAGCTCAGAAAAGTGCTGAAGGTTTCAGTGCAGTTCTGTGTAAAGGCATCTCCTGATGTCTCCCTAAGAATACAGCCAAAGACTGAAAAACAAACAAGGCAAAACCACAAAACAAAAAAGTACGTGAGTCATTCTTTTCCATTTCCTGGGCAAGAGCCAAAACAATCAGTGGCCCCACCCCACACTGAAGCCTATGGACATCACAGAGGACTTGTCCATCTGCTATTATAGCAGGATGAAAAATAACCAGCAATTAAAATGCGCTTCAAAAACAAAATATCTAACAGAATTTGTATCTTTTTTCTCAAATCACTCCCTATTTAGCTTCAACAACTAAGATCTAGAGTAATAATTGCATTCCACCTATTACAGTGACAATTGAGAGTTGTCTGTTCTATCTGCAGCAACCCTAATTGCACTTGGAAATGATACAAAACAGTTGTGGTCACTGTACTGGGCCCCTAATGGTCACTACTAAAGCTCAATGTAAAGTTACTCTTTGATTCTCTCCACAGTGACAAATGACAAGGCTGCCACATTGCTACCTCTAAGGAATTCAACCTTTCTTAGAGCTCTGCTGAAAAATGAGTCCTCAGAATTGCAAAACTTCACCTTTAAGTTGATTTATAGAAATTTAAGGAACTAAGTCTTAAAATCTGGGAACAAATTAAGTGTTTTAAGGAATAATTTAAATAATGTTCTCATTTCAATGATTGATGACTTCTGAACTTGTACTAATGTTCCAGATTACCTTTCCCAACTGTAACTTTCACACCAAAAGCCAGACTTAAGGTATAAAATGGGCACTGTAGTGATCAAGTTTTTCTTGGATAATAAGTGAATTGACAGATATGCTGAGTAACTCAGACATTTAAATATTTACATGTAAAATCGCAACTGTTTAAATATTTGACAAAATATTCTTAACCAGAACACACACTATAGTTTAGGCAATATTCCTGAATCATTTCTTGTGATCAAATACTGTGTGTATTTAACATGGACAGACATTTATTTTTCATTGAGCCACATATATTTTGCAAACCAAGTCAGATTTAATCAATTCCCAAAACTAACTTTAAAATAAATTGTCACGCCTATTCTAAAACAGAAAGAAGGGATACAGGAGTTAGAACTCCATAAGTGCATGAGTAAGTTGATTAACTGCTCCTGACTTCGACTCTTCATCTGTAAAATAGTTGGGGTGGGGAAGGAGAAACTGAGAAATTCTCTGAGTACTACTAACACTTGAAATAGTTTTCACTTTATCCACTCATCTCTTAGCTCGCATCTTTGTCTCCTTATTGCCACTCTAAATGCCTCTTGGTCACCTCTTATTAACTACTTGTTCCATTCCCTTAGTGGTCTTTCAAGACTTTCTCTTCCTCTAGGTTTCTAAAATCCCCAATCACAAGACTAGCTCGCTACTTTTCTGAGAAAATAGAAACTGTCTGAGAAATTTTTCCTTCTCACTTCCTCTCTTCCCTTTTGAATTCCTCTGTACTATGTATTGGATTCCTCCTTTCAGCCTTTGAGTGAAGGATATAATGTGTGTCCATCTGGCACCATCACTCTGGTTCAAAACACCGTTACTTCCTTCCTTCCTTCTTTCCTTCCTTTCCTGTTTCCTTCCTTTCTTCCTTCTTCAACTCTTTCTTGAATCCTCGATCCCACCTGACCTTTCTCTTCTGCCTTGTCAGGTAGACTGAGTCTTTAAGACTAATAAACCAAAACTTTCTCTTGACCTTGAAACTCCCTTCAGATTTCCCTGCCTTCCCTTCAGCACCCAAATTATAAGAATAATCACCTACATTTGCTTTCTGCATTTGTTCCTGAGCCCCTTGTCAGTTCCTTGCAGTGGCCCCAAAACTTTTAGACACTAGGAACCAGTGTAATTGAAAACTATTCTCCCGAATGTGTGTGGCAGCGGGGGTGGAGGAGGAGACTTATCTGTTATGCCTATTACAAGTAAATCGTTGCAGAACAGCTTTTTTTTTGGTATAAAAAGTTTTCATAACATAATTTTTTTTTCTGTAAATTCACGAATTCCAAATTCTGTAACACATTACAACCATGGGATTTGGGGAATTAGCGAGCATCTGTGTCCACCCCTTTTTCAGAAGTCTTCACTCCTTTCCTATCTGACTTTTGCCTCTCTTTCTACACTGCCATTCATGTTTGGGCCTTTTTATGTTATTATTTTTATGCATTTCATAAGTAGGACACCCATCTATCATCAGTCTTTTGTGCCTGGTCCATTTCACTGAGCATTATTGACTCTAGGTAGCCCCATTTTCATTCAGATGCTTCATATCTGTCTTTCTTTATGGCTTCATATTATTCCATTGTGTATAGATACCATATCTTCTTTAACCATTCCTGTATGGATGGGCAGGCAAGTTGATTCCAGGATTTGGCTATTATGAATTGTGCTGCTATAAACATGGATATGCATGTGTCTTTTTGGGGGGGAGTATGCCCATTAGGGCATTAGCGAGGTCAAATGGAATTTCCATTCTCAGCTTTCTAAGGAACCTCCAGGCTGCTTTCCATAACGGTTGTACCTTCTTGCACTCCCACCACCAGTGGAGGAGAGTTCCTTTTTTTTCCCTCATCCTTGCCAACAATTGTTGTTTATTGAGTTCTTGATGTAGACTACATTAAATTGAAAAGCTTTTCCACAGCAAAAGAAATAATCAGCAAGATGAAGAGACAATCCACAGAATGGGAAAAAATATTCACCAATAACACTTCAAACAAAGGATTAATATCTAGAATGCATAAGGAACTGAAAAACATAAAACCCCCTAAAATAAATGATCCCATCAAGAAGTGGGCAGCTGAAATGAAAAGAAACTTCTCAGAAGAAGAAGTACAAATGGCCAAGAAGCATATGAAAAAGTGTTCTTCCTCACTGGCCATCCGAGAAATGCAAATAAAAACATTGAGCTTTCACCTCACCCCAGTGAGAATGGCCTACATCAAGAACTCAAAAAACAACAATTGTTGGTGAGGATAGCTTTGAAATGGGAACCGCAGCAGGAGAGGAGCAAGAAGCAAAGCTCCATCCCCTGCCAGATCAGCTGCAGCAACAAGGAACCTAACAGGACCCGCTGACAGGAGGTGAAGCTCTGCTGGCCCACTCTCCTCCTGCTTTCCACTGATCTGTCCAGGCAGCCTGGTCCTTTCAAGGCCACAGACCTAAAGGTAGCGTCAGGGGCCGAGGGTTTAGGGAGCCCTGTCTATGGTCACAAATGGGCCCTGACACACCAACACAACAATATCTCTCAAGCTTCCTGGAGCATTTACTGCACCCCTTGCTGCCTTTGTGCTATTTGGTGTGTGCTGAGCCTATCCTGGCTACGCACCCCCCTCTCCTGCCCTAGGACTTGAGGTCTTTCCCATGGCTTTACCCATAGTCCTTCCCTTGATGAACTCTCACTATATCCCTTGACACTTGAGTTCTTTGGGACTCTACTGACATCTGAGTCTCCAGTCCAGAAGTTCTCTCCCAAACTCCACAAGTACCTGAAAGACAAAGTCATCTATAAAACTGGAAGTTCCTTGAGGCATAAACCACATTGGATATATTTTTTTCTTTCTCAACCCTCTACCCCTATCTCTCCATGCCAGAAACAGCATAACGCTAACTAATTAAAAGTTACTTAGCCTTCACTAAACATATTTTCTACCAGCACATGAAACTCAACTGACACACAACTAAAGAGCTACCAGGCTCTCCACAACCCCAAACAACCGAAGCTCGTAACTTCCTTATTTTTCTTAATGCTTTTGACAACTTTCAATCCCCAAAACTTAAATTCCATCTTGAACTTCTTTCTTTTCTTTATCCCCTAAATCCAGTAAACGACAACGCATTGTCAACTCTGCCTTCACGTTTTCCATTCATTTACTCATTTACCTTCCTTTTGCCATATTCTGAGTTCAAAGCTTTAATTATCTCCCACACACTCTACTGTAATAACTTCCCAAGGCAGTTTCTTTATTTCTCCTAGATATTACTGGATTAATTTTCATGTAATATAATCATAATAGATTACTCCACATCTCAAAAGCTGTTACTATTTATACCTTGTCTAGCAAACGACAAACATCTTGCCCTAGCTAAGTTCTTCATAACATGGCACTTTCTGCTTAGAAGGACCACAGCTAATGAAGTCAAAATTGAAAGGCTACTTGTTAATCACCTGACAGTGTCAGAAAATAGGAAAACTGTCAATTCGGCCACTCTCCCTCTCTATGTCCCTATGTCTCTTTCCAGTTTCGCTTCTCTCTACTGCCCGGCTTCCTCTGGTTATTCGGTTTCCATTTCTTCAAAGTCTCAGCTAGCATACAGCACAGTGCAACTCCTCCCCACACCTCTTAAACCTGGGGGCTCCACCCTTCCTCCTAGTCTCTGCTCCCTCTACGCATTGGTTTCCTCTTGTTCTAAAATCCAGATGGCCTAGTCCATCTTTTCATGGTGGGTCACAGAAATGTCACAGAATGGGCCATCAATGGCATGACCCAATGGACCATAGACGGCATGATCTTGCATCAGATGCCCTTCCTACTCTAGTCAGGTGTGATCCACTGGGGGTGGCAGGACAACAGATTCAAGGAACAGATTGTGGAAACAGGGCTGTGGGTAAAAGATTCTTTTAAAAGGATGTGCGGAAGGACAAGCAAAGGTCAACATTTCTAAGGCAGATCAGTGCATATGAAGTACATGTACACCTTTAAATGTGCACAGTTCTGTGTTTACTTTTAATTTTTAAAGAAGATAGAAATATTAACTACTCCAACTTGATAACACATTATACACTTGTCTCAAATTATCACACCATACTTCACAAATTTATACAATTAAAATAAAAAAATTTTCATTTCTAAGGCATTTCTTTTTCCTGACAACTCTACACATATACCACAAACTTGTCAAAATACAATTGCTGTCTCACAAATCCATTCCACAATTTTATTACTAGTCAGTGCTATGACTCACACCCACAACTGTCTCTGCCACTACCTGGCTGTCTCAGAAGACATGAGAGGACAAAAAATGATTCAAAAAGCAGTGAGTGTGTGTGAAGAAAAGTTACGAAAGATTACTTAAGTGCAATCAAAAGAAGAATACTGAAGTAAGGTGCAATGTTGTCTATTAAATTAGCATGTGCATTAGAATGAAATGTCTATACAACTATACAGTAGTTCTTCTTACAAAATAGTGAAAAATAACAGGAACTGAAACGTCCTAGATGTCCAAGTAGAAGTAGAAAGAAGAGGAATGCAACTAATATCAAGTATTTTAAACATAACAGCACCACACTAGATAGTCCTGGGAATATAATAAAGTTTGCAACTGAATGGTAATATTGTAAAATAGTTGAGTCCTTTTAGAAAAAAAATCACCTACATGATTCATTTTGGTTTTGGTTTTGAGGCAGGGTCTCTCTCAGTAGTTAGGACCAGTAAGGGTGCTCCTGAACTCACTATGAGCCCAGCCAGACTAGCCTCAAACTCATGGCAATCCTCCTGCCTCAGCCTCCCAAGTGCTAGGATTACAGGGAGTGTGCCACCATGTCCACATTCTACATGATTCATTTTTTAAAAACACAGGAAAAAAATCAAAACAGGAAAACAAAG
The DNA here is from genome assembly GCA_004027205.1 of Ctenodactylus gundi. Taxonomy (NCBI): domain Eukaryota; kingdom Metazoa; phylum Chordata; class Mammalia; order Rodentia; family Ctenodactylidae; genus Ctenodactylus; species Ctenodactylus gundi. The sequence continues at coordinate 585,433 of PVKB01000207.1, read as the reverse complement.
CTGCTTTTTAGTATGATCAAAGAAAAGACAGTATAACCTTCAATACTCTCCTACTATACATACATACCATATGTGTATATATGTATGTGTATTTTGTTTACTTCTCTTTTTAAATGAAATTTAGATCAAATTTATATTATAGGAATATTGCTTCTTAACTCTCTATATGATAAACGTTTTCCTATTTTATCAACTACTTTATCAAGAGTTGTCAAAAGTAACAGTATATCTAATGTTAATAACAGATTCTCCTCCCTCTGTATGTGTGTGTCTATGTCTGTGTCTGTGTCTGTGTGTGTCTGTGTATATGATCTTTTAAGCCAGAGTCTCAGGCTAGCCTCAGACTTCTGGCCTAGAACTCCATCCTCACACCTCAGCCCCTACCTCCAGTCTCGGCCTACCACTGTGCCTTGTAAGGTGTTTTTAACAAAGAAAAATTCTCTCCACCCCCCCACCCCACATTTTACTGATATGTATAAGTGCAAAATTCAAGGTTTACAATGAGGTTGGGCATTCTGTGCAGTCTATCTTGTCAAGGTGACAAGGGCTTTCCCACTCTCCTTTTGTCCCTCCCCCTACCCACCCCTCCCTCCCTCCTCCCCCACCCTACTCCCCTCTTTCACTTTGTCTTTCCTCTTAAGTTCCAAAGGAGTTGTGATCTGGGTCTCTCATATCAGAGAGACCATTGGATGTTTCACCTTCTGCTTCTGACTTACTTCACTAAGCATGATATTCTCAAGTTTCTTCCATTTGCCTGCAAAAGCCTCCACGCTGTTGGACTTTATTGATGCATAGTATTCCACTGTGTATAAATACCAGTTTGTGTATTCACTGGTCTGTTGATGGGTATTTTGGTGACTTCCATATTTTAGCTATTGTTCGTTGTGCTGCTATAAACATGGGTATACATATAACTCTGCTATGTGTTGTTTTGGCCTCTTTTGGATATATTCCCAGAAGGGGTGTCACTGGATAGAAGGGGATATTTATTTCTAGTCTTTTGAGAGATCTCCATACTGCTTTCCAAAGGGGTTGTACAAATTTACATTCCCACCAACAAGCAGGAGGGTTCCTTTCTCCCAGCAGCCAGGCCAGCACTGATTGCTATTTGAATTGTTGATGCAGGCCATTCTCTCTGGGGTGAGATGGTATCTTAGCGTTGTTTTGATTTGCATTTCTCTTATGGCTAAAGATGTTGAACATCTTTTCATGTATCTATTGGCCTTTTGCTTTTCTTCACGAGTGAACAGTCTCTTCATTTCATTTGCCCACTTTTCAATAGGATCCTTTATTTTGGTAGGCTTACTTTTCTTCAGCTCCCTGTATTCTAGTTATAAGCTTCTTATATGAGATGTTGGTGGTAAATATTTTTTCCCAGTCTGCTGGATCTCTTTTCACAATGTTGATAGTTTCCTTTGCTGTGCAGCGACATTTTAGTTTGATAAGATCCCAATTGTTAATAATGGGGATAATTTCTTTTGCTCTTGGTGTCTTGTCAAGAAAATCTTTGCCTACCCCTATGTCTTTTAGAAATTTGCCTACTTTGTCTTCCAGAAGGTTTAGTGTTTCATTTTTAATGTTTAGGTCTTTGATCCATTTTGATTTGATTTTGGTGCATGGTGATAGGTGTGTGACTAGATTCATTCTTCTGCATGTGGATGTCCAGTTTTCCCAGCACCATTTGTTGAACAGGCTGTCCTTTTTCCATTGTATGCATTTGGCCCCTTTGTTGAAGATTAAGTAATTGAGGGTATTTGGGTTTGTCTCTGCATCGTCTATTCTGTTGCACAGGTCTATCTGTCTATTTCTGTGCCAGTACCAAATTGTTTTTACAACTATGGCTTTATTGTATAGCCTGATGTCTGGAACTGTAATGCCTCCTGCTTTGGTCTTGTCACTCAGGATTGCTTTGGCTATTCTTGGTCTCTTTTGGTTCCATATGAATTTAAGAATTGTTGTTTCAAGTTCTTCGAAGAAACTTGCAGGTATTTTGACAGGAATTGCATTGAATCTGTATATCAGTTTTGGTAGTATAGTCGTTTTGACTATTTATTTTGCCTATTCAAGAGCAGGGGATACCTTTCCATTTTCTAGTGTCTCCTATAATTTCTTTCTTCAATGTAATGCCATTTTCTTTATATAGGTCATTCACATCCTTGGTTAGGTATACTCCTAGGTATTTAATTTTTTGCTAAGCTATTGAGAATGGAATTCAATGTTAGTGTAGAGAAAAGCTATTGATTTTTTAGTGTTAATTTTGTAGCCTGTGACTTGGCTAAATTTTTTATTATTTCTAGGAGTTTCGTAGTGGAGTTTTTGGGGTCTTCCATGTAGATAATCATATCATCTGCAAATAAGGAGAGTTTGACCTTCTCCTTTCCAATGCAGATTCCCTTTATTTCATTTTCTTGTCTGATTGCTATGGCCGGTGTTTCAAGGACTATGTTGAATAAGAGTGGTGATAGTGGGCAGCCTTGTCTTGTTCCTGATTTGAGAGGGAATGATTTCAACTTTTCTCATTTACTATGATATTTGCAGTAGGCTTAGCATATATGGCTTCTATGAGTTTTAGGTAGGGCCCTACTATACCTATTTTTCCTCACTGTTTTTATCATAAAAGGGTGTTGGATTTTGTCAAAGGCTTTGTCTACATCAATAGAGATGATCATGTGGTTTTTGTTTTCACTTTTGTTGATATGGTGTATTACATTGATTGATTTACGTATGTTGAACCAGCCTTGCATCTCAGGAATGAAGCCCACTTGATCATAGTGTATGATCTTTCTGATTACTTGTTGGATTCTGTTTGCCAGAATTTTATTAAGGATTTTTGTACCTATATTCATTAAGGATATTGGTCTGTAATTTTCCTTCCTAGTTAAGTCTTTGTCTGGTTTTGGGACTAGTGTGATGCTAGCCTCAAGAAATGAGTTTGGTAGTGCCCCTTCTCTTTCTATTTTATGAAATAGTTTGAGGAGGATTAGAGTAAGTTCTTCCCTAAAGTTCTGAAAAAATTCTGCTGTGAATCCATCCGGGCCTGAACTTTTGTTTGTAGGTAGAGCTTTTATTACTGCTTCAACTTCTCTGTGTGTTATGGGGTTGTTCAAGATTTTTATATCTTCTTCATTTAATTTTAGCATTTTATATGTATCTAGGAAGTCGTCCATTTCTTCCCAGTTCTCACGATTATTAGAATATAGATGTTCAAAGTAATTTCTTATAATATTCTGGATTTCCACAGTCTGTTGTTACTTCACTGTTTTCATTTCTAAGTGTGCTAAGCTGTGCCTTTTCTTTCTTTTTCTTGATGAGATTGGCAAGAGGTTTGTCAATTTTATTAATTTTTTCAAAGAACCAGCTCTTTGACTCATTAATTTTTATTGTCTTTTTAATTTCAATCTCATTTATTTCAGATCTGATCTTTATAATTTCTTCTCTTCTACTGCCTTTTGGGTTGAGTTGTTCTTGTTTCTCTAGGTCCTTAAGGTGCATCATTAGTGAATTTATTTGTGACTGTTCTGTTCTTTTGATGTGCGCATTTATAGCTATGAATTTTCCTCTAAGGACTGCTTTCATTGTGTCCCACAGATTTTGATATGATGTACTTCCATCATCATTTAACTCTATGAAATTTTTGATTTCTTCCCTGATTTCTTCCGTGATCCATTTTTTGGTCAGTAGTAAGTTGTTAAGTCTCCAAGTGCTTGTGTATTTTCTTCTTTTTCTGGCTCTGTTAAGTTCCAGTTTTATACCACTATGGTCTGAGAGTATGCAGGGGACTATTTCTATCCCTTTATACTTGCTTAAGCATGACTTATGTCCTAGGACGTGATCTGTTTTAGAAAATGTTCCGTGTGCTCTGAGAAGAATGTGTAGTCTGTTGATGTTGGGTGGAAGACTCTGTAAATGTCTGTTATGTCCCAGTTTTCTACAGTATCTTTCAGTAGTTGTATATCTTTGTGGATTTTTTGTTTGGTTGATCTATCTATTTGTGATAGTGGAGTATTAAAGTCCCCTACTACAATTGTGTTTGGGCCTATGTGTCCTTTCAGCTCTAATAATTTTTGGTTTACACAATTGGGTGCTCTAGAGTTGGGTGCATATAAATTAATAATTGTGATTTCTTCCTGTTCTAGTGTTCCTTTAACCAGTATGTAGTGTCCCTCTTTGTCTCTCTTCACCTGTTTTCTTTTGAAATCTGATGAGTCGGAGATTAATATAGCCACTCCTGCTTTTTTTCTGGGACCTGTTGCATGAAATATTGAATTCCAACCTTTTATTTTCAGTCAGTGAGTTTCTTTTTGGGTGAAGTGTGTCCCTTGTAGGCAGCAAATTGTGGGTTTCTGTTTTTTGATCCAGTCAGCTAGTCTATGTCTTTTGATCGGTGAGTTGAGGCCATTCACATTTAGGGTAATTATTGAGGTATGTTTGGTGTGTCCTGCCCTCGTTGTAGTTTTTCCATGTTGTTTACTGACTTTACTTTTTTCTCAGCTCATTCTCCTCTAGCTTTTGTCTCTTTTTTTTCCCCTCTGGGGTCTCTTATATGTCATTGTCCTCTCTTTCACTATCCAAGTTTCCTTTGAGAATTTTCTGCAGTGATGGCTTAGTGGCTGCAAGTTTCTTTAAACTTTCTATATCATGGAGGATTTTAATTTCTCCCTCTAGTTTAAAAGATAGTTTTGCTGGATATAGTAGTCTTGGTTGAAATTTGTGTTCTTTTAGTGTTTGAATGACATTGCTCCATGATCTCCTGGCTTTTAGAGTCTGGGTTGAGAAGTCTGCATTTATCCTGATGGGCTTACCATTATAGGTCACCTTCAACTTTTCTCTTACCGCTTTCAGTATTCTCTCTTTGTGTTGGGTTTCTAGTAATTTAATTATGATGTGTTGGGATGAGGTTCTCCTCTGATCAATATTATTTGGTGTTCTAAATGCCTGCAGTAATTCAATATTCATTTCTCTTCTTAGATTTGGGAAGTGTTCTTCCATAATTTCCTTGAATATGACTTATAATCCTTTTGTTTGGTCCTTGGTCTTCTCTTGGATTCCCATAATTCTCAGGTTGTTTCTCTTTGAATCATCTATGAATCTTTGTAATGATTCACTTTCTTCTTTTTTTACTTTGTGTTCTTTATGATCTTTCTGTTCCTGCTTCGTCATTTTGTGTTCTAGGTCTGATAATCTATTTTGAAGTTGTTCGATATTGTTGCTTATTGTGATCTGTTTGCTTTTTACTTCCTATATATCTGTATTTTTATGTCTGCTGTATTCTTCTCTTATTTCTTGTATGATCTTCATTATCCTTTGGTTCATTTCTTCCTTGATCTCCTCTATTTGCTTCTCATGGCTTGTTTTTAGCTTAGCCAGATCTTGGTGTCGCTCTTGATCTTTGATTATCATTTCCTGCATCATTTCTTGCTTTAATACCTGCTTTAATACCTGCTGTAATTCCTGCTTTAATTCTTGCTTTAATTCCTGCTTTAGTTCAATGTATTTCTGGGCCCAGAAGTTTCCATCATTTGTTCCATTTTCATCTTTAGTTCTTGCACTTTCAGAATTCCTGGTATGCTCTTCTGGTGTATAAAGACTTTCTGAAGGAGATTTATTTCCACGTTTCCTCATGGTTCTGTTGTCTTTGGTTGCCTCTGGTTGTCTGTCCCTGGATTCCCCTATGTGGTTCTCCCCAGTATGGCTCTGACTGGTGCTAGGAGAACACAACCTCCTCGCTGCGCACCAAGGCGAGGCGAGGGGCGGTGAGGATATGCACTCCAGTCCCGCTAGTCTACTCCCATTTGGCCCTACAGGGTGCCAGCCAGGGCCTGGGACCACTGTAAGGTTTCAAGGTGCACGGGAGTGTCGCACATCCACTCAGACTGCTCCTATGCAGCTCCGCACAGGACCCACAGGACCCTGCTTCCTCTGTGAGATCCTGCAACACTGAGGCGGGCTGTGCGCCCAGAGTCCACTCCTACCGGCTTCCACCTGTCTCTCGCAGCAGTCCCCCGCTTCCCCTGCGAGGTCCCAAAGAAAGATTCTTAATGCTAGTCTTCACACTTTGACTATACTTTCATAATTGTTGATGGACCATAAAGAACATCTATGTATATAAATTTTTTGCACACCTCTGATTGTTATCTTAACATAAATTCCCAGAGATATACTCAATAAGACAAAAAGTGGTAAAATGTTTAAAGAACTTCAAAATGTCAACTTAATGAGTACAGTGACATTGCCTGTATTAGAATAGGAAGGGGGGAAAGTAAGAGGGAAGGAATGTATGTAAGGAAAGGTGAGGACCTATCATCTGCAGCAGGAAGTTACTGGTACCTACAGTGAAAAAAAATTTAAGTTAATATAATGTTGCTAATGAAAAATAAGGAGATATAGCCAGCTATTAGAGTAGAGGAATTAATAGGAAACGAGCATGGAAAAAATGGGCCAGGGAACTGCTGTGTTCTTTGCAAGTCTTGTTCTGTTTGCCTTTTTTAATCATGCACTTATTGTTTTGATGATAATCACGCACTTATTGTTTTGATGAAGACTCAAAAGTTGAAAGATAAAACCAGCAGTATAAAGCTGGGCATGGTATTGCTTCCATGCAAACCCAGAACTCAGGAAGCAGAGGCAGAGTATTTCCATGAGTTCAAGGCCAGCCTGGGCTATATAGTACATTCAGGACCAGCTTGGACTACAGAACAAGACCTTCTCTGAAAAAACAAAAAGCAGCAGTATAATTCAGATATAGCAAACACAATTTTGTTTACAAGTTCACAATGCTCATAATTGCTTAAAAATTCCATGAGGTACAATGTATAAAAAAGACTTTAAATTAATAATTTTGTAAATTTTTACAGAAAACCCTCATGAGCAAAGCATATGACTAGATGCTGCAACATTACTTTGTTATTCTCTCCAGAGAGAACACAATTATTATCAACAGCAGAAATATTCCCTACTCATGATTCAGCTATAGAACATTAGAAAATCACCTAGGTAAAAATAAAAATTAAGTCCTCTCTAAGGAACCTACCAAAAAATGAGAAAAAATAAGATAGGTACAGTTTGAAAGCAGTGATTTTTTTTCCTTCAGAAATGTTTTGCATTTTTTTTACATTCTTAGAAAACAATGCTATAGGCAGTCCTCAACAAAATATATGCCAGAAAATTGAAAAAAAAATCAAAGGAAAGTAATAAGAGGGAACAAATGAGGTATTAAAGGTCTTAATTCTCAAGCAGTTTCCTAGGAGATTGTAATATTTGTCCCGGATAAATGTTTAGCTTTTCTCAGCAGCCTTTACTGTAGGGACAAGGAAAGTGAAGAAAGGGGATTGCTGTCAAACTTTCGACTAGAGTAAGGTCAAAAGAAATCATCAGAGTGGCAACTCGGTCAAATTGTTCCCCGTTCTTATACAACCAGGCTGCATAGCCCCCGTAGGATTAGGAATGGGTCAAGTGAACTTTCACTGCCAAAGATTAAGTCTCTGTTTCCTTTCTGTGACTTTCAGCCAGAACCCAAAATGGAGGTCTTCCAGCCAACTTCAGTCTCTGGTTCCCTCCTTATGACCTCTTTCAGCCCTCTTCACCCTTCCTACTGCACATTTCTCCAGGAATCCCTTCCTCTCACTTTCCACTTTTTTCCTTTCCTCAAACTCCATTTCTGAGGTTTCCCTCCCTCCCCTCGCCCCACCATTCCCTCACTCTTACCCTATCTACACCAAAGAGCAGGTGTGAAAGAACAGCACTTTTTGTTTTCCCTCTACCTCCCTGCATGAAGAACCATAAATTTGCAGATTAATTGATTTTATCACAATTTTATGAATTATGTTCTCTTTGTGTTTCAGAAGCTATTTGAGTATATTTATTTTTATTTTTTCATGCCAAACTTAGTACATGATTCTGTTCTCTATTTCTACTTTAATGCAATCCTTCTGCAATGTTTTGTCTGATGATCATGATGTAGCTTTCACATTCAATTACACATGGCTTCATTCTTCATCCTTTACCCAAAACTACCTTCCTCTCCCAAATAGCAACTTTCTGTCTCTGAGTTTGGAAAAGAAAGGTGACTGCTCCACGTTCTCACCCAAGACTCTGAATAGACCAACATGAATCTTGGTGACAAGTTGGGGAGCAGCAATATCCAAATGTAACATGGAGCAAGTTCAAAATCTCGTCCTACATCAAACTTTGAACTTTGAGAATTGTGTCTTAGAACCTCAAAAGAATCTGATTTCTGAAAGAGCACTCTATCTTCTAGTCAGGATGGAGATATTTCAGAAAGAGCCTGAAAGAAGAGGATGAGATTAGTCTATCTTATGAATACATAAACTAAGAAATGAGAGAAGATGCCAGAAATAGTTGGCTAAACAGTAAGATGGCAAGTATATAGATTATACAAGGAAGTCTTTACAAGCTATTTAAATTTTTTAAATGTTCAAAATTATGCTTAAAGTATAATAAATTCCAAAATACCACCTTAACACCATCATATAAATTAGGATGGCACCCACAGATCTACGACTAAGACACAACACATCACCAATATTTTTTTGATGACTAGACAAACTGCTGACTAGACTTAGCACACAAATTTGGGACTAGAAAGTTCTACCTTCCAAAAAAAAAATGACAGATCCTCCTTACCTTGCTCAATATTCCTAATTTCTTCTTAGAAGTTAAGTTTATAGTTATTTCTGTTAATAATTTTCTTTTATCTGTTATGTGTTTATAAGGCTTTTGTGGTGATTATTCTTTTCGAGGCTAGATGAAACTAAATAAAGTCCTAATTGAAACAAAAACAAAAAAGAAGTATCATAAGCTAATAAATTTGCAATTGCTAAAAAATTTAACAGGCCCACTACATGCTAAGCACTGTGCTGAGGAATTCCTGTGCCCCACGTGATGAACAAAATATCAAAATTCTAAATAAAGACAAGCAAGATAAGCATTGCCTTAGTTTCCAATATGGCTTGGCAAGGTACCATTACTGATTCTATCTTTATTTAAAATTTCAACATTTTGTACATCATATATTTTTGCTTTAATATTTATCTTTTCAAATATTGCATTAAAATGTTGTTTACCTTTGACTACTGAGTTTTATATGTCCCTTAAAGTTTACGCCACAGTCAGAACTGTTAACATATATATCAACTTGAGTTGTGACAGGATGCTCAGATCTGTATCAGTAGTCTGAGTAGAGTGCACTGCCCTCCTTCTTGTGGGTGGGAGTCACCCAATTCATTAAACATCTGACTAGAACAAAAAGCCAACTATGGGATAATCCTCCCTCTAACCTGTCTCAGGTGGGAGACTGGTTTTTTTCCTGCCTTCAGAACTAGGACTAGCATTTACACTACCAGTTCTGCTTTTCAAAACTTCTGACTCAGACTGGAACTAAGCTATTGGCTGCCCGCCTTGTTGACTTCAGAACTTGGTACTTCTCAACTTCTGTGATCACATGAGTCAATTCTCATGAAAAGCAAATAAAAAAAGGTAAATAAATAAAACCTTGTTGCTTCTGTTCTCTGGAGAACCATAATATAGAAGACAATCGCCTCTCTTGCCATCATCCTAGTTCTAGCCTTGCTCAGGTTTATAATCCACACAAGGAATTGGAACAATATTCTGAAAGAGCCAGATAATAAATATTTTAGGTTTGGTGGGCATTTAGTCTCTACTACAACTACCCAACTCTGCCATTGTAGCACTAAAATACCATAGACAATGTTTAAATGAATCAATGGGGCTGTGTTCCAATAAAACTTTATTTGCCAAAAAATAAAATGCTTCAAGCCAGTTTTGGCCCATAGGCTGTGATGCTGCAACTCCTAATCTATAGTAAATTCTTACTTAGATATCAATGCCATAAAAGGAATTCATCTTTAGGAGTTTTCTTGAGAGAGCTGATGTGTATGTTTTCAGAGGCAATGTTCATATTTAACCAGTTTTGATTGAAAATTTCCTAAAATGAACTAAGCATACCACTTCCTCCCTTTCAAAATTTTTAATACAGAAAAGTTGTAAAAGCAAATTAAAGGCACCCACTATCACACTGTTCACCAAAAATTCCTATTGCAATTTTGATAAATTATCTCCAAATCTTTTACATAATTTTATAAAAACAAAAATATTATGGACTAGGGAATGTTATGGTTTAGATCTGAAATGTTCCCCAAAAGTTGGAAGGGGCAGATCACTGGGGCTAGACCAACAAGGGGTGGATCACTGGGATATAACCTAGAAGGGTATATGCAGCTCTATGCACTCTTCCTCTCTTCCTCTCCATGACATGAACAGCTCCTCTCTGGCTATGCCTCTACCAAACACTTCCACCATTGCAGGCTGCCCATGAATGGAGTGAGCCCTTCTGAAACTGTGATCTAAACTAAATCAGTCTTCTTGTGGGTGTCAGGTATTGTGTCTTAGCAACAAAAAAGTGACTAAGACACAGAAGAGAAGGGAGGTAAAGAGAAAGCAAAAATGATTAAGATATCATATATGGTACATCTGCCAAGTACCCATGATGAGTATAATTGTTATGTATCTGAAACATAAACCAAGAAAAAATAAAATTAAAAAAATAATAATTGAAAAGTATTAGCTAGGTAACACAGATTTTGCTGTGGTGACAACTTAACTCCCAAGTCCCAGTGACCTAACTCAACAAAGGCTTATTTCTCTCTCATGCTACCAGCCCATAAAGGTTTCACAGGGGTGTAGTCCATCAAGACCCAGGCTATTGGAAACTCTACCATTCGGTACTCCATCTGGAACATGCCACCTCTCTAAGAGACAAAGCAACATCTAACAGGTCCTGTTTCAACTTTTCTATCCCTCAGCCCAGAAGCCACACACCTAACTTTCACCATAACTCACGGTCTAGAATTTAACGGCTCTCTTAGTTACTATATCGCTGCAACATAATATCTGATATCCACAACTCAAGGGAGGAAATATTTATTTTAGCTTACTTTCAGAAAGTTTCAATCCACTTGTGGCCAGTTGGCAATGGTGGAAGCCCATGGCGGAGGCATCGCTGGAGCCCCTCATGGCATAGCAAACAGGCAGCCAAATGAGGAAGGAAGAGCAGAACTAGTACATACACTCCCAGGTTTTATCCCCATAATCCATCTCTTCCAAGTGAAACCCCACTGTTCCACCCCTGCTGGGGCACATGCTCAGTAATATGCCACACACCCATAATCTGCCCCTAAACCACCACATACTTGTAATCCACCCTCCTGACCAGGTTCCACTTACAGCACTTGGTTCCACAGGTGTTCCACTGCATGCAAATACATGAGGCTCTGGGGTCATTCCAGATCCAAACCATAATAGTGACATAACTCCAGGTGGGGGAAGTGGGGAGTGGAAAATGTCAAGGAGCTAAAATGGAGTGTTTGGTGAGCACCACTCTTTGCCATATTAAAAAGAAAATCACACAATATATAACATTTTATTTTTCACTCTGCTCTTAAAAATTACATTATGGGCTTTTCCCCATATCATTCAATCTCTTTGCAAGCATATAGATATAACCATCTGTTATCAAGTTATTGTTTCACTATGATAAATATTGCTATGTGGTAGGCAGCTATCCAAGTATTTAAAAAACTAGTCTATGGGACAAAATACCCCATGCCTGCAACTTAGACGAGATGTAGTTTAATTTGGATCACAGTTTCAGAGGTTTCAGTCCCTTTTCAGCTGGTTCCCAGGGAGGAACACTGTGGTGGAGGAGTGTATTGGAACAAGGTGTTCACTTCATGGAGGTCAGGATGTTGAGCAGGAGAACACAACCAAAGAGGAAGGATGTAGGGGCCAGACATAATCTCCAAAGTCATGTCTCCATGAGTCCCCAAACATCCAGAAACATGCTTTACTAATCCCCTAGGTCTTTCTCACATCAGTCAAGTAGACAATGAAGTTTAATTATCACAGTGCTCAAGGCCTTGAGTTGAATCTTGAGCTCTAACACTTTCCTCTTTCTTTCTCCATCACACATCTGGAAAGATGATCAGCCTCTTTGAGCTCATTAAGTTCCCTGGATTCTGACACCATTTTGAAGGAAGTAACCCTCAAGATGTAGTATACTTGTGCTACTCCAGAACCAGGTGTTAAACCAGGTGTTAAGAAGGAAAAAGAATAGCAAATAAAAAATTCAAAGATATAAATATCTAAGCTAACTAATACCTGTTCTCTAAGGCAAGAATTGACAATATTTTTGTTGTATATAATTTGTATTTATCATATATTCATGTCTTGTCACAATAATTCTACAAATTATTGGATCACTATATGTATCATCACATATTTTTAATTTTTATTGAACAAAAAATTAGATTTTAACATAATGATGTCAATACTACTACCATAATTATGTTTTAAGATAGCAAACAAAACCACATATCAAACTTAAGCACAGCAAGTTTTATTTTAATAATGTCTATTATTAAAATAGTTATCATGGAGCAGATAGATACATGAGAAATTTCTAATTGGAAATTTTTTTTATTTAGAAGGTGTATTAGTTTCTTGGGACTGCCATAATAAATTATGGTAAACATAGGTGGCTTAACATAATATAAGTTTATTGTTTCACAGTTCTTAAATTTGGAAGACCAAAATCAAAGCATCAATAGATGTTGCTTCCTGTGAAAGCACTATGGCAGAATACTTTCAGAATACTTCCTCATCCTGGCTGCTGGTGATTATTGGCAACCTTTGACATCTTTGGCTTAAAGACTCATCACCCTAATCTCTGCCTTCCTTGTCAAAGAGCACTCCCTTTTCTCTGTGTCCAAGTAAGTCCTACTATGGACACCAGGACTCACATAACATAATATGACATCATCCTAAATTGTTTACACCTACAATGACCCTATTTCCAAATAAGGTCACACAAGTACAAAGAGTTAGAATTTTAACATACATTTTTGGGAGTCACAATTCAACTCACAATACCAGACATAAAAACAACGTTGATAAAATATACAATTAATGTTTAAGTTTTAAAAATGAATTATGGTTAAAAACACATTGCAATTAATCGGCCTCAGAGCACTCCCCCTTGGTTTGAACACACTTATTCCACTGTTCTTACCATTTTCTCAAGCAGTGCTAGTTCTGTTTGCTGAATGTCTTTAGAAGGCATGATAAAAACACAGTAAATATTGCTACCAAGTACCATTCAACAGAAAGACAGGCTCAGGAAAACATTATGGGGTGTCTTCATCCACCTTATTTGGCACAACTTGCCCCAAAGTCAAGATAATCATGAAAGATAAATGTTTTGAATCAATTCAGGACATCAAGGCAGTCATAAAAATACAATAAAGACACTCGGAAAAAAAAAACTTCCAGAACTGCTTCACAAAGTGACACGAACGAGGGGATGCAAGGGCTCAACATGAGTGGGAGTATTCTGAGGCACATTAATTGCCGTGTAACTTTCACTATAATGAATGGCTACAGTGCAAACATTCACTGTATTTTTTGATCATACTTCATCCATTGTCATGTCTTCCTTAAGGGTGTGTGTGAGAACTGCAGAAAGTAAAGCATTACATTTCACCAACCCTCATGATAGGCTCTGTGTTGGGTCTTGCTAAATTTTATCATTAGATTCCCAACCCTGTCCATCACAGAGTTAAACACAGTTTCAGTTCCTGAGTGCCTTTAAACGGAAAAATCCTAGATGCATATATACCCATATATACCATTGCTTACCTCTTATTAGCCAATAAAAGAAACTCCAAGTTCAAACTACCTGATAAGCAAAATTTGGCAACATTTAAAATTTGATCCTCTTATTTTATTATTTCAGTTTTCTCCCCTTTCCCAAGGGCAGGGGCTCTGTTACTCATACACTCTGTCTGTCAATACTATTGGATCCTACAATAATCACTGACCTGAATCATTAGTAACTAGTACTAACAGATGATGACGACAATGATGATTAGGATGTTGGTAATACTATCAATAAATCTAAACAGACATTCTTTAGAAAGCACTAGCTATCTGTATTTATCATAAACATAAGTAGCTTTTTAAAAGTAGACAAATGCATTCAAGTATTTATTATTGCTTATATAATAAGTACAGATAGAGATCTGGATCTTATTTTAAAAGTAAAAAATTAACTAAGGCTCAAAATAAATATATTCAGTAGAGAACAATAGTCTTGCAACAATGTAGCCTTTAGCAAACACCTTGGAGTGATGAATCATTGTACTTGATGATCTTAAACAAGTTTACATATAATTAGAGAGGCATGGAAGTTAGGGGGCTGATATTGTTGTTTTACACAGAAATCTAGCACCAGACATCTAATAAACATTCAGAGGTTTGTACTCATATTATGTAAGAATTACAACAACCCTAAAAAAATCTCTAGTCAAACTGTAAAATGATTTTTCACTTCCGTTTCTGAGTCACTTATTGCAAATAGCAAGCCAAAAATAAAAGCACACAATCAGGAAGAGAATCAAGCTAATTTTGTTACATATATAATAAGTATATATATTTCAGAGTAGCAAGCAAGATTTCTCACTCCCCACTCTCTTCTCTCTGTCTCCTTTCCTCTCTTCTCCCTCATATCTCCAAGGGTTCCTATTTTCATCACTTCAAATTTACCAAAACTAATACACAATCTTTAGTATGTAGAAAGATATTAAGATGGAAACTATCTTAAGATATATACTTAGATATACTTACATATTTAAATTAAAACTTGAGAAAAGCTTGCAAATAATATTCACAAATATGTGCTAAGAATGGATATTTGGCTTTTAATATATATTATTAACATATAAACCTTTTAGAGAAAAATTTTATTTGAAATGCTTTAGGAGAGGAATCTTTGGAGTAATATAACACATACAACTCCTCTAAAAATTTTTTTTAACAAAACCTCTGCTTCTCAAAACCCTGGCTTCTTATTGCCAGTGCCCTGTCTATAGCTATTAGGCATAATACTGCTTGATTCTGATGTCTGATTCTAACTTTCTGATCTGAATACTGGAATCCCTTATTACTTTGAACTCTTATTCCCTGTGTCTAGTCCTGAGTTCCCAATCCTACTGCTCTTTTCAAGCAAAATACCAAGTAAGCCCTGTCTCTGACCCAAGGAGAGAAAAACAAAAAACAAAACAAAAGAGAACACCCAAAAATCTCCCTTACCAGTCTCTAATATAATTGCAAGGTTTGTGCAGCTGTGTCTAGTCCTCTTTTTACATTCTTACCCTCTTCATGAATACCTCTTTATCAGAGCCTGGATTCCCAATCTCAGTAATATCTACAAGAGCTTGGAGCCATTTCTTGTGGGTACTTAGATGCTACCATTCAGGCTGTGATCATTCAACCAACCTTGAAACAGGATCTATCTCCTACTATCTGTCCTGAACCTGCTAAAGAAATCTTTGTTAGATTAGATAAGATTATAAAAATCTCTCTTTTCATGAATCCTAGAAAATGCCAAAGCTCCAGAAATAGCTACCTATTCTTTCCCTAAATTCCTGAATGTTCAAGTAGCTCTATCTCTTCCATATGAACTCTGCATGATTTCTAAACATCAAAAAATACCTGTTCTCTACAGAAACTTTCTGTTGCTGTTCCTGTGGCCTCAGCAAGTCTGCAGCCACTGGTTCCAATATTCTTTACTACAGGATCCAGGAGCCAAGCCTCAGCCAAATGTCTTATTCACTGGGGCTGGTGTTCTTGCTTCTGTAAAAAGAAAGGAGAGGTCCAGTGATTTGGTGAATTGGCCAAGAGAGAAAAAAAAAAAAACAGTGCATATCACACCAGGAAGCTAAGGAGCTAGCAGAACAGAAATTCACTTTGCTTAGAGAAATTTATGAATTAAGTAAATGTTCCTGCTCTGCTTAGTAACTATAGAATGATTTCGCTTCTTTGAGTCCCTTATATGAAAGAGACAAAGAATTCAAATGGAGGCAGAAATTGGTTAGAATGGTCAAATATCAAGAAATTCATGAGCTAAGCCAAGAGCTGACATTGCAAAACTCAGATTGAGTGTCACTGGACAAGCAGGACCTTTGTCTAAAGATTCAGACACTCAAATGGACCAGGCCACTTGATAAATAAAATCTAGAGAATGATCCAATTAAAATATTTCAAAGCAGATACAAAATAGTTTAATATTACAATATATTCTGTATGAACATGCTTTCATATGTAGATAGACATTGTTAAAGTGAAGAAAAAACTTAGCTCATGAATTTAAGCATGAAGAATCTTTACCAGTCTTTGCCATGTTTAATCTCACAGTTTTGGCCACATGCCTCAGTGTGATGGATGAAGCTGATAATGGAAGAATTATATCCACCAACAGACATTGTATTCATGAGCTCGATGCAAGGGCAACTTTTCTCACTTGGAAAATTGAATTTTCTGAATTAATACCCACCAGCCTGATGGAAGGGTACTTATAGACTGGCATTACTCATAAGAGCAAATATGGCATAATAACAGCTAATAGCTCTCTACAAATGGCACAGAAGAAGCAGATTTTCTTTTAATTCTCCTCTCCCTGCTAGTGAGACTGAACACGATGTGCATTTTTTCTCGTCAACACTGATAGTGCTGGGCTTTGGTCATATGTGGAGAAATTAAAATTACAGACCACTTGATAATTACATTCTGAAAACAATGATTTTTTTACTAATATGGGATAGATAATCCTGGTGCCCCAAAGAGATATAGTAGGTAACCATGCAACCCAAAAGTTCAGTAATCACAAGCTTTATCCATGCTGTGCTTGACCTAATTTTCAGTTATTCACACTTTGGCTTTACCCCGATCTTGTACCTTCCAGTCTCTGACATAGAGTAGCTAACTCTCGGTCTGTTCAAACTTGACTCCTTTCCTGCTGATGTAATATACATAGTAGAATTCCCAGTGTTGGGCTCCCCTACCAAATCTGACATGCTTCTATTCAATTGCACCATAACGTTATCTCTACAACACAGACAAAAAAAAAAGCCACTCTTATTACATACTTCCCACGATCCAGACATTATGTCCAATGATTTTCATACATTGTTCAATGGAGTATTTGTAATCCTCTAAAGCTAGTAGGAACTACTCTTTTTACTTTACCTATGAGGAAGATATGATATACCTTCCAAACCTCTCACAGCAACTGGTTGTTTACAAGTTGATCTGACACCCCACCCCACCCCACCCATCTCTCTGGCAACCAGGAGCTTTGATTACATAGAAGACATCTGTAGGCCATGATCTAACTTCCAGAAAAAAAAATCCCTATTACATTAAACAATGTAAATATAAAGTCTGATGGGATTTATGGCATCTAGCTGGGAAAATCAAACGTTTCCTGGGAAACAAGTTGGTACTAAAGTAAACAGTCATGTATTATTTTTATAAATCATTGCTTTCAACAGCCTTTCTAGGAATAGGAATTGACAGATTAAAACAAAAACAAGCCATCCCATCCTATAATACCGGAAGGCCACTGCCTGATAGGAGAGTAGGACGAAATGTAAAATTAAGTGTCCGTTGTCAGGATGTTGAGTGGGACCTCTCCCGTGTCCCTTGAACTGGACCCAGAACTGGCCCCGAAGTCTATAGATAAACCCACAGGCACCAAGCCTTCATATCTAAAAGAACAAAGACCTTCCCTCAAGGCATACACTAAAGACCACGCTACCACTGAGAGCCAATAACTCAGCCTGCACCCTCTATTCAGTGCAAGTGAGAAGCCTGGGGAAGAAGAGGAGTGCGACAAGAGCCCCAGCCTGTAGACAGCACAAGCATTCAGAGTTTGATAGTGAGGTCATTTTATTTCCCCTATCTCACCAGCCAAATTGGCTGGAGGAGAATTTCCTGCACAGCTGGGAGAGGCAGTCAGGGGAGGCAAGGCATCTCTCCACACAATGACTGGGACAGAGTGGAGCCTCGTGAGAGTTCTAGAAAGGTCCAGGATACAGAGACACAGGCCCACTCTGGCCTTAAGTTTTTGAAGACCTTATGAGAACAGCCCTGCTGCCTCCCCTCAGGGAAGAAGTCTAGTCAGTCTTCCTAGGAAGAAACTGAGTGTGTCACTCCCACCTTGGTCTTATGGAAGAAGTTTTGAAAAACAACAAGTGGTTTCCATCATCGAAGAAGAGTAAAGTGACAAAAAAGTGCCATCCAGGCAGCCAGTACAAATGAGGGGCCAGAAGGTCTGCACTACAGCAGAGATGTCCTTCTCTAAGGAAGCCTCGGTGACAAGAGTCATGACATTAGCAGAGGCCACCCAAAGCAGCAGAACCACAGGGACCAGAGACAGGTCAAGGCACCTTCTCACAACTGGCAAGTGGCCACATAAATGAGACTGCTGTTACCTTCTCTATCCAGCGTCCTTCCCCTTAATCCTGGATGACTGATGATCTACAAGTACAGAGAGAAGGGGAAGAGAGACATCTTAGAAGTAGTCGTTCCTCTCTCCTTCCTCCGTCCCTTCATCTCTACCTTCTCTCTTCCTCTTTCATTCTTTCCTTCCTGTTCTTCCCCTCCTGTCCTCCTCCTATCATCTTCCTTTCTTTTACCTCTTCCTTTTCCCTCCCCCTCTACCTCTTTTTCTTCCTCCTCTCTCTATGATTTTTGAGTCTCCTGGACAGTGAGTTAAGAAAATAATTTTAAATAAGATGTAAGACTGGGTGGGTGTCATTCACTGAAATGATCAGGATGTCAGGATAAGGATAAGGAGGAGGAAGGCATGAAGCACCAGGGATTTTTAGGGAAGTGAAAGTGTTCTGTAGGGTATTATATTGGTAGATAAGTGTCACTTTATATTTGCTCAAATCCATGGAAACCCACAGACTGTATAAGAGCAAGATTGAATATTAATGTTAGCTATGAACTTTAGGTGATAGATGTGTCAGTGTTGCCCACCAGTTATAAGAACTGTATCACTGTTGGAGGTTGTTGAGATTGGAGAGGCTATGCAAATGTCAGGACTTATGGTATATAGGAAATCTTTGTATCTTCCTCTCTGATAGTCTGTGAAAATAAAACTGCTATAAAAAATAGACATAAAATATTTTTTAAAGTGCCCAACACTCAATAAATCATTGCTTGGTACTCAATTTATGTGCAAAAAATAAATCAATAGGAGTCTCGTGCAAAAAAATTAATCAAAAACTATAGTTGCAACAAAGTATTATCAACATGAAAATCAAACCATGGACACACAGCTCTAAAGAGTGATCTCAAAATCACTTTAGTGAAATAAGGCAGACTTCAAAGAGTATATGCTTTTATCATTCAATTTCTATGAAATTCTACAAAATTCAATTGTATTTTGCGACAAGAAATATATCAGTGGCCTAAGGAAGAGGATAGAGGGAGAAATGGGTTACAAAAGGTCACCAGGAAACTTGGAGGGGAGCAGTGATGGAAAGATTCATTTTTCAACTGTAGTGACAGCTTCACAGGCATACACCAGTATCAAAACTCATCAAGTTGTATTCTTTAAATATGTGTGATTTATCATATGTCAATTATATTTCAATTAAAAGTGTAAAAATTCATGGTTAGAATGTTTGGTACTTCTTAAGATGTCATTAAAGAAGAGAATGCAAAGTATCTATAGAACTTAGAGGAAAGAAGTGGTATGGAAAAATAAAGTCCTGAATATACCCCAGCTGGCTATCAACAAAAAGGCCACATCACAACACATCATGTTGGAGGGACCCCTTTTCAGAGCCTTCCCAAAGCAACTTATTTTATAGGATGATGTGCAAGGGTAGCTGTCGTACACTCTAGTTTCCTAACCTTGTTGAGGGGTCAGGGGAGCACTGAGTACAATTTTCCTTCCATCATGTAATACAATCACTGGCAGTCAGGGCCCCGCAAGTTAAAAAAAATCAAATCAAAGAAATAAGTCACATTTATGCTTGGCAGATGAACCTGAGTGGAGACCTCCAGCCCCCTTCCTTCTGAGTCATCTTAAGACTACAGAAAGCTGTGACCCTGAGTTTCCACGAGAGCCAGCCGTCCCGCTCTGCTTGGTGGTGCTGATAACACGCAAATCTGGCCAGCCATGCCTGACAGCCTCCAACCACCTTCCGTGGAGCTGTCCGCTTTCCTTCTGCTCATCTTTACTCTCCCCCTCCTGCTTACACTTCTTTCCAGAACCCACCCTTATGCGAATGTGTAGAACAAGAACAGACTCTCTGCTGCCCTATGAAAAGGACAGGAAGACTTTCTAAATCACTCAACTACAAAGTGATTCTACTATATGTTTCTTACTTCCAAAAGCAAAATGGATTTATTTTTTCCTCCACCAGAAAACGGTCCAGATTCTCAACAGTCTCCAGTCCCAGTTTGATACCATGATTGCCATAAATAAATTTCTTACGCACTCAAACCAGTTTTGCCCTTTTCCCAGGAGGCTTTTTGTAAAGCTCAACATAAACTCAGCTATCTCATATGATGCAATTGTGATTTAGGAAAAGCAAAGACCATCATCAATACACAGTTTCATCCACCCACTCCAACAGCCCAATCTAACTGCAGCCAAGTCCCCAAACCCTGAAACTCCCACCCACAAGCTGCCAAACCCTCTGGTTGCCCTATCACTGGCAGATGCTACGATGCTCTGTCAGTAAAAGGTTTGTGAGAAACTGAAAAGTGTACAAAATCAAACAGAATGCAAAGACATTTTTACTGAATTCAGTATTTCAGGATTCTGAAATACTTAATGCTTCAGAATTGAGAGATGTGGGGATCCATAGCCTTATTCTGTCTTTATCCTACTACAAAATGGTGACTGCCTCCCTACCTCAATGAAATCAAAGATGACATTTTGAGGACTCTGAACTTACCCATGGAAAGCATCAGGCACACATCTCTGTAAATAAGGAATACTCCATCCCCAGGATACGACAACTGACACGACCCTTATTTCTACATTTAAACAGTACGATGAATACTTTGAGTAGAGAGGAGCTACTCTGCCCTGTGGAAGCCATATCGCACAGTTACCACATGGGTAGACTGAGGCCCCCTGAGATGTTGACTCCATGAAATAGGAGGCTGAACTACTAGCTCCAGCTACGCTGCTCCTAAGAAACTCATTAAGGACCTTTACCAAATCATGCAGTTTTTGTCTCAAGCAACTCTAATACATTCAGCTTCTCATTTCATTTATAAGAAAATTGGGTCCAAGAAATGTTAATGATTTATCTGTGTGAAACAACAGAAGATAATACAAAAATGGCTAAAATCTAGATTTTACCCCTTTTCTATTCCTTAGCCTAATAGAAACTTTTCACATAAGCCTTCTCTACCCATGCCTCACCTATACGCTATTACCCAATACCTGAAATCCCCCAAACTGCTTCTCTTTTCCTGATCCTTAACACCATCCTTCCTATCATCACAGTGCCCTTCTCCCTAGGACCCTATCTATTAAATGTGGGCTTCTTGTCCTTCCCAACCATTAGCCACTACCTCAGGTTCTGCTCCACCAGCTCTAGGATGCTCCTCTTTGGTCCCTGAGCCTCAGGCCTCCCACAGTTGTTGTATTACTTCAGTAGTATGTTAGTTTCCTATTGCATAAGCATTGTATCAGTATCCTATTGCACTATAATGAATTACTACAACATGGGTCTGACTGGACTGAGTCAAGGTGTCAGAAGGACCATACTCCCTTCTGGAAGATCATTAGAGGATCCATTTCCTTGCCTTTTCTAGATTCCAGAGACCACCAGCATTCTGGTTCATCGCCTTTCCTTTCACTTTCAAAGCTGGCAGTGTGGCTGACCCAGTTGCCATCCTATGGCTTTCCCTGTCTCTTTCTTCTGCTTCTGAGGACCCTCATTTTATGTTGTTGTTGTTGGTGGTGGTGGTTTGGTTCAGTTTGGCTCGGTTTGGTTTTTGGATTTGATGTTGGTTTTTCTTTCTGTAGTGTGTGAAAAGAATACTTTATTGGGAAAATTACAGAAAAGGAAAGAAGGAGGATATATGGGGAAAGAAAGAAAGTAGAGCCTCTTCTAGCCAGAAGGGACATCTGGAAACTTGGGTTGTCTCCTGAGAACCCTGTGACTGCACTGGGCTCACCAAAAGTACCCTAAGATATTCTCCCCATTTTAAAGTCAGCTAATTTGCAAACTTACTTCCACTTGACCTTATAAACTAGCATATTCACAGCTTCTGGCATGAGGATACAGACACCTTTGGAGTGCAGAAAGGGACATTGTTCTGCCTACCATGAGTCACTTCTCATTTTTTCTTTTTGAGACAGGGTCTTGCTCTGTAGCTCAGACTGGTCGAGAACTCACTAGTCCGCCTGCCCCAACCTTCTGAGTGCTGGGGTTACAGATGTGTGCCACCACACCAGGCTTATGTGGTGCTGGGGAATCGAACTCAGGTACTTAGTGATTGACATAGCACTTGCTAGGCAAGTTCATTAATCACTGAGCCATTCCTTCAGCTCCTTTTCTCTTCTTTTTAGCACCCTCTCCTCTTCCCTTGCACTCTTACCCAATAAATTATCCTGGAAAAGAATAAATTCTAGTTGACTGAACACCCGACTGACCACAGGAACACAGGGACATATCTTGTCCTACCACTCTCCTCAAAGGTCAGGAAGTGCCACCAGCCATGCCACTCTAAGTCCTTCTGTCTAGATCCAAGGAGAGCTGAGAAGACTAGAGGCAAAAAAGAGAAAAGTAGGACATGGTGTGGACTCCAAGGATCTAGAAATATCAGGACATAGAGTGCTACTGCTAAAGCCAGCCTTGGTGTCGGTCAAACCCCAACAAGGCCAGTGAATGAGCAAGCCATCAGCAGGAAATTCCTGCGAGTCAGACTACACCGTCAAAATTATGACACTCTTACCACATCATTAGACAATATGTAGGAAAAAATTATAGTTCAACTCAGAGAATCATGGGAAATATAAAATCAGCCTTAGAGAGTCCAATAAATCATCCTGAAAGTATTACTTTTTCTAAAATTTGAAACAAAGATTTACACGAAGTTGAAAAGATACAACAGAGAGGTCCTCACTCCTTTCCCTCTTTGCCCAGTTTTGCTCAATGGTTTCTTGTTGCAGAACTGAAGTACAATATCAAATTTAGGAAACTGACATTTGTGTAAAATGTGTTTATAACTCTATGCCATACTTATTCTTAAAATGCATAGATAACTGGATAAATGTATACCTCGATATGATCACTTCATCAAAATCCTATAAAGTCAGTAGCAGCCCTCCAAGGAAATTATGAACTACTTTCTATCAGCAAGCATGGGTTGGGTAGCTTTTAAGGGCCCATATACCCTTTTGTATACAGTAAAGCACAGAGAACTTGACCAGAACCTATACCAACAATGTGAAACCACCACTACATACTTCCCTTCTCCTGCCAGGAGCTCTCAGTCCCCTTGTCACACCTGCTCAAATGAGGAAATGTTCCTCAAAGATTTTTATATGGTTCTTCTTAGCAGATGAGAACACTCTTTAAACTTCAAAGATGCCAGGCATCTCAGAGGAGAAAGGCAGAACAGCTGCCTGAAATGCCATCTTGGGGCCTCATTTTTCTCCATCTCAAATAAGAATTCATGAAAAATCCTTTGAGTCAGCCTCGCAGAGCATCACAGAATATTAGACCCACAATCGTCCTTAAAGACGTTCTAGTTTATTCCAATGTTTGTATTTACAAACAAGTAAACTGAAAATTGGTGGTTGGAAGAAAGATTGCTCAATCATACAACTCGTTAGTGGTTCCAGAATTAGAACCTGTCTTCTAACCTCTCAAACAGGCATATTTTCTGGTATTCATATTATCTACCTTCAAAGATATGTTCCTTAAATTTCAACATGATTATCTTGACATTTCAGGAGCACATATTTGAAGGCAGATAAGAAACGAAATCAGATGCACAGTGCCACACGGGTTAAATTCGAGCAAGTGAATTGGAACAAGGCAGAAGTTTGATAGAAGGGAGACCAGTATTATCACTAGAGAGGCTTCAATTGAAGCGAAGGCAGCAAAATTGTGAGGGGATAAAAAGTAAGAGTATTCAAGATACATGAATAGGAAATAGAGTCAACAGAAACTGATATCTCTTATTTCTTAGCTACAGATTTCTGGATCTAAAGGAAGCCTAATCATCCAGACTGTGACCACAGAAATTATTGAAGTTGATTAATCTGAAAAATAATACCTGAAAAACTTCACTTGTTTTTACCATCATTCTTAGCTATTTAGTGCAACGGTTCCCTTTGTGCTGGAGAAAAATGCTTAATTCTTGTACACAATTACAGACCAAGCCTTTCCCCTATATTTAGACATCTTCCTGCCTAGAAAACTCCCCAAAACTCTACTCCAGAATTAGATGTCACTGTGCACGCGAAGTGTGCTACTGACCATCCCTGTCAGTGTTAGCTCTGCTCTGTCTGCAGATAAGGTCTACTTGCAGGTTCCAGTCTGCCCATGTTGTGGGAAACAGTAATAGCTTCCTTCCCTTTATGCCCAGAAAGGCAAAACAGTCATCCCGCTGCTGGTGTGAACATTGAATGAAGCCTGATCATCTAAGCACTGAGCATATGGCTGGTTCATGGCTCCATCCCTGCAACCCAAGATCCTTTAGGTCTTCAGGGCCCGAGAACCTTAGCATCACTGACCTTGGCAGAGTTCCTTCCTTCCCATGAAGAAATGTCACTATTTGTGTGTTGCAGTCCACTTGTCCTAGAAGGGAGGAATAAACAAAAAGACGCAGACAAAAGACACACACACACACACACACACACACACATAGGGGAAGACTTGCGCAATGAGAGACTGCACGCTTTATTTTTATAGGTCCCTAATGCAACCCCCTCTCTTATTCGCTGACCTTTACCCTAATTCTATCTTGCATCTCTTATTAGACCACCTAGCTTTGTTATCTAGTCAAGGAGCCTCAAAGTCTGCCATAGTCTGCTTGCATTTGTTTGCCCCAAGCCAAGAGAGGCCCTCATTTGCAAGAGACCTCCAGTCCCTCCCATGTGCAGGCAGTGGCTCACCTTGGATGGCAAAACAAGGATTGTCTGAGACCCCAAGCCCTTCCTGTTTGCAGGCAAGGGCCCATCATCTCAGACTGTAAAACAAAGGACTACCTGAGATTCCAAGTCCTTCCTGTTTGCAGGCAAGGTCTCTTCATCCCAGGGGGCCAGACAAAGATATCTGTCTCCATTGAGAGAACAGAGTCAAATTCCAGACTAGTTTAATTATTTAAGCTTTGGTGGTCTGTGTCTTTAATTCTTGGTTCCCTTCATTTATAAGTTAAGCCAGTTGTTGTTTTGCTTAAACACATGAACTGCCGTTTTAGTCAATTAAGAGACTAAAAAACAACTGGAATATTCCATCCTTCTTCCCTCCCCCTGGGCGACCTCAGGCTGATTGAGGCCTTGCTGATTGGCCCAAGATAGCTTCCTCAGTCTATTTAAGCTTCTGTACTTCATGAATAAAGTGAGTTCATGCTTCGACAGACTCCCGGCTGGGTCCGGTACTCTTGGGAGGAGGGGGCCCAGCCTCGCACTCACCTTTCCTCTCCTCCAGCCCTTGTGTGGTGGTAAGACCCCCACAGAATCCAACCCTGAACACCTAACACACCAGCCTGAGAGATCTTAAGCCTGGTGTCTGTAGCTCTTTCCTGAAACTGTCTTTGTCTCTCATATCCCTCTTAAGCTGGCAAGCAAGACACATACTGACACCAAGAACAAGCACTGCCGCGAAGCCTGTTGTTCTCAGCATGTGCCTCTTGGATGAGAAGCTAAACCACATGAAGGTTGGTTCTACCACATTCCCCTAGACTTAGTTTTGGTCTTCCCCTAGGGAACAGTCTACTTTATTTTACTGGAGAAAAGAGAATGTGTAATTCTCACACACTGCTAATTGAAAATGTAAGTTTGTACAAGAGAATTTTAACAAAATATAGAAAAGCTACAGGCATGAATCCTGTAACCCTACTCCTAGGGTCCAGAACCCAGAGAAATGAAAATGCCCACCAAAAACAATGCAAGGTTCTTCACAGCTACTTTATTCTTAAAAGTAAAAATTGTAAGTAACCCAATTGCCCAACAAAAAGAATGGCTAAAGTGTAGTACAGTCAGAAAGTGGGATAGTATCCAGCATTTTTCAGAATTAACGTATATAACAATATGAAAGATCCTCATAAATATTATATTGAGCAAAATAATCCAACCCCAAAAAATACAAACTGAATGATTCCACTTATGAATAGTTTTAGAACAGGCAAAAACTAATCAAAACAAATTAAAAATAATGGTTATCTCTGTTGGGATGTGAGGAATAGGGCTACTGATGACTAGAACATAGCTTCTTGAACTGGTAGAAATATTCTGTATTTTGATCTAGTTGGTGCTCATGCGGTCTCATATATATGTGAAAAGTCATCAAATGGAACACTCACAAGTTGAGTTTCACTATGTTTAAATTAATCACTAACTCAAAAAGCACAGAAATAAAAACAACATCTATATGGTTTCAATATAAAATGTTTTAAATAACAATAAGCAAAAAGAGTAAATAAAATCTTTTACCTCCTCCCACTCATATATATGAAGTGCTTTTTGTAGCTTTTTCCAATTTACAAATCTTGTTTTATCAACCAGTTCTTTTGTATTATAAGTTTCTATATTTTCTCTGTATGAGGAAAAATATTCATTATTTTTAGCAGTAGACACCTTTCCTGAGGCACAATTTTAGGTGAACCATTAATACACAAATACTGGCCCAGTTAAAGCACACTGGGGAAGCCATGTGAGGTCTGCTTGCCTTCTCCTTCATCCCTGCCTGGCAGCCTCTGAGCCACCCTAACAGTGCCTACACAGTCTGAAACCACTGTCTCAGTTTCATTTATAATGACTGCGTTGCAGTCATGAATGACCCACAATTTATCTAACTTGTGAAGACAAGATAGCATGTACATAAGTATTCATAGCCTCTTTTTTCACATAGAGGAAGCCTGGCAGTTGTCTGACAGGAATTGTCTCCAATCATCACCCAGCTCACTCCAAATCCCACCCCTTCAAAGACAGTTGGGTCCAATTTGGTGATGAGTAGTATCAAAGGTAGATGTGGCAATGGGCCAAAGAGACTGGGGAGGTTTCATACTAGACAGGAAGAGAATGATCAGCTGGAAAGCAGATCAAGGAGATAAAATAATAACGAGCAAGAAGATAAAGATGGCCCAAAAAAGAGTCTGAAGAAAATTTTGGACAAAGACATAGCGGAGATAACTAATCTAAAATGCTTTTTATTTCTTATTCCTCTTATTCCTCTTCCTCTTCTTTTTCTTCTATTTAGGGAGTACATTTTGTATCATTTCTTGACTTTGCTACCATATCTAGAATTGCAATTTTATTTCAATATAAATCTATATTTATAGACTCCAATGTACTGTTTTGGTATATATTTGTCTGTGCAGTAAGTAAATCTAGCTAAGTAACACTGACTTCATATACTTAATCATTTTCTTGTGATGAAAATATTTAAAAGGCTGAAGAATGGCACAGAGCTTAAAGCACTTGCCTTGCAAGAACAAGGCCCTGAGTTCAATTCACCAGCACCACATAAAAAATGAAAAGACTGTTGGTGCTATAAAATGGAAGAGCAACAGCATATGTTAATTTAAAAAAAGAAAGCAAACATTTCAAATTCACTCTTTCAGCCATTATTTTTTACTTATTTATTCATTTATTATTTATTTTTTGAGACAGGATCTCACTCTGCAGTCACTATGTAGCCCAGTACTGAACTCACTATGTAGCCCAGGCCAGCCTCAAACATCTGACAATTTTCCTGCCTCACTCTCCCAAATGCCAGGATGACAGGCTTGTGCCACCATGCCCAGGTTATGTGAATTCATCTCAAGGTCGTGAGCTTGCTAGGCAGGTGCTGCAAGCACCAAAGCATGCCCCAACCCTGTTTCAGCAATTTTGAAATATATAACTAATGTTATTATACTTCATTACTCTGTGCAACGGATCACCAACAATTCTCCCTGCCTGCTCCCCTTCTCTCTCTCCTCCAGGCACTACCAAACACTCATATTATCTCTTGAGTGAATTTGATTATTTGATTGTTCATTTGATTATCTTATAATTTCCAAATACTTTCTAGGTAATAATGTCTCGTCCTTTAACACTTTTTTTTTCTTAACACTTACTTATTCTTAGTTCAACACAACAGTCAGGCACCTACCCAATAATGTTAAATATTTTCGGTGATACTTGGCATCTTTAATGGAATGCTTCTTAGGGTCTATCATTAATAGGATGTTTACTCTTCGCTTCTCATAAATATTCTTTAATGTATTAAGGAAATCTACAGGTGATAATAGGGAGCAAATTTTATTAAATGCCTTCTTGGCATCTTATTTGTTCCTCTTTTAGTTTGTTTAATGTAATTAAATATAATGAATCAATTTCATGTTAAAGTGTGCACAAATTCTTGAAATAAAACATATGCTACATGGTTACAGAACAGTATTATTGGTATAGTCAGGAACCAATTTTCAAAGGTGAAACTGACATAGTTACATATGTGTGTTTGTGTAAGTCTGTTTTGTCAAGTTTAGTATCAAGATTATACTTACTTTCAAAGATGAACTGAGATTTCTGTATATATCTACTACCCAAAATATTTACCTTAAAGAAGAGATTGTCTCTTCCTTCTTTGAACATTTTCACATATTTTCTATAAAAAGAATTAGTTTAATGCTTTCTGGATAAAATATATCTTTGACAATCTTTGTGACTTTTGATGTGCACAGATCATAACTAGTTTCGTTTGGAACGTGGGGGGGGGGTTCTTGAAAAATGACCCATTTATCATAATTTTCTGATCCTTCAGTTAATTATTAGTGTTATGTTGGTTTGTAGTATCTTAATTCTCTCATATTCATAGCTTCACGTCTTCCCAGTTTTACTGTCATCTGTTTTTGTTTCTTCTTTGAAAAGAAAAAGTCATCTTATACAGTTTTATTGTTCTTAGCATACTAAGCAGATTTATCAGCTACATTATGTTTGTCAATTCTGTAATGTTGGCATTTAACTTTGTTAGCTTCTGCTTCCTATATTCAGTAGTATTCACTGCATTATTTCTAATTTCCTCATCCAGGCTTCTTATTTTTCACATTTAATATTAAAACATGTGTAAGGATATCAACCTGTTCTGAGTATTACTCTGGCCACATTCTTATTTCCACTGTCATTAATATATTATATAAATATATAAATATATATATATATATATATATATATATATATATATATATATATACCTTTTCCCAAAAAGTGACATGATAGTATCTTTTAAAATATTCAGTACTATTTTGTTAATTGTCAGGTTCAAATTTTCATGACATCTCAGACACTGACCTCTGTATTTTCTGCTTGTGGTAATTTCTTTTTGGCACATTACATAATCACATTTTGTCAATGTTTAACTTTGGCATTGTTAAGAAATATGTATTCCCTCTTTATAGGATATAGACTTTATATATAACATTGACTTTTCCCAAATTTTATATGTCTTCATTTCTTTAAATACTGTCAACTACTGAAAGTTGTTAAAAATTTTCCTGCAGTTATTGTGGCCATCTCAAATGTCCCCTCTATTTATAATAGTTTAGGTACTACTAGATATAAATATTTCTAACAAATTCTTCTTACCAACAAAAAAAATTTTGTTTCATGTAATTTTTTGTCTTCAAACCTACTATATCTGGTAATAATATTGTCACTTATTTGTTCTTTGCTATAATTTTTGTCTTAATTTATATTTTTAATCTCTCTGGCTTGTTAACATTACAGCAGCATACAGCTTTCTGTTAGCCTGGTTTTTGTAAAGGTAAAACTATACGTAATAATGAAATAACCCTAAGGGACAACACATTTTGATAAACATATACATCCATGTCAACTATTGCCCCAGTCAAGAGATCAAACATCCATCCTTCCAAAGTTACCACGTGTCCCAGAGGCAACCACCCTTCTTACTTCTACCCATGTCTTTCCATGGTATAATCTCACATAAGTAGAATACTCCATATGTACTTTTTTGTTTCTAGCTTCTTTCAATAACGCTTTTGGGATTTGCTTACACCAACAGTTTATTCTTTTTTTTCTTGCTGAGTAATAAATTTGTATAAAATATACTTCACATTTATCCTCCTGTTAATGGACATTTTATTTCTAGTTTGAACTTGTATAAAGTTACCATGAATATCCTTATGTGTATTTTTGTAGGTGTTTTCATTTCTCTTGTATAAATATCTAAGAGTAAAATATCTGGGCCATGGTATTGGTATGTGGTCACTTTATAAGAAACTGCCAAAAACTTCTTCAAAGTGATGTACAATTTTATACTCCCACTAATCGTTTTCCCACATCTTCACCATTTGTTGGTGTCTTTTTAAATTTTAGCCATTCTAGAGCATGTAAAGCTGTATCTCATTGTAATTTTTAATTTGCATTTTCTGAGGACTAATGGTATTGAGCAACTTCACATGCATATTTGTAATTTGTAGCTCTTCCTAAACTACCCACTCAAATGAATTTTATCATTCTGAATGGAAGCCATTTTTTAGACATATATGTTGAAAACATTTTCTCATCTTTTTTATTATGGTAACTTTTAATGAGCCTCAGTTTTAAATTCCATTTCACCAATTTTTCCCTTCTGCATAGTGATTTTTATGCCTTTTCTAACAAATGTGTTCCTGACCCAAATTAGTGAAAATATTCTCCCACTTTCTTCTAGAAGCCTTAGTTTTTATTTTATGATTGGGTTAAGGATCCATCTCAAAATATGTTACTTTTGTGCTCTTATGTAGGTTTATACTCTTTGTTGCCTTTTTCAATTGTTTACTGAGTATATGCAAACACAACTGATTTTATGTAATGACCTTGTTATCATACGGCCTTTTTAAATTTACTTACTAGTTCCACTAATTATTTTCTAGATTTCTTAGAATTTTCTTCTTTTCCACACTTTATGGTCTTACTTCTTTCTCTTGCCTATTGCAATAACTAAGACCTCCAAGACATTGTCAAATAAAAGTGAGAAGATACCTATATTTTGTTCTCAATAATGGAGGAAAGCTTTTAATTTTCCTGTTAAGTATGATAATTTTCTGTTTTATCAGGATTAAGCAATTTCATTTTGTTCCTAATTTGCAGTCAAGAATTACTGAATTTCATATAAAAATGTCCTGAACTTAAGAGAACTACAGTATTCCTTTTTCACTTCTAAGGTTGGTAATTTCTCTTTTCTCTTTCAAGTTTTGTTACCGGTTTCTCGAGTTCATCACACTTTTCAAAGACCAACGATGGGCTTTGTTAATCTTCTATCTTTTCCATTTGGCTAGTTTCTGCTTTCATTTACTTATGGTTTAATCTGGTTATATTTATCCAAGTTCTTAAGGAGGTTTGAAGACAAAGCACCAAGCATGATTTGGGTCTGGCAAATACCTAACTGAAGCTTGGATTTCACTTTTATCTAATTCTTGGGGATGATCTCCAGGTAATACATCTACACACACAAGATGCTTGTTATTAGGGAAATGTTTTTCCTCTTTGGACCCATAGTAACTGTTTCTACATGTTGCTACAGGTTGCAACACGTTGAATGAAGCCCAGGGGCCATGAAAGTTCTGATGGAGCAAGCCCATTAGGTTGAACATACTTCGGGATAGTCCGCCACCCAGACTAAACGTTAATCTGGACTTTCAGGCCAAGATAAAGTCCTAATTTTCAGATTTTAAGCCTCTTCTCACATTTCTAAAAGTTTTCTGAGAAAACTAGAAGGGGTATTTATTGTCTTAGCACCACTATCTACATAAACTTGAGTACTTTTAATGCCAAAACTATGAAGGTTTTTTTTTTTCCCTAGAGCTCAGGCCATAGATATATATTGCTGTAGTTGTGTAGGTTCTGGCACACCTGACCAAATTAGAGCAACAAATCTGAACTAATTAGAATTCTGAAAATTGGAGTTAGTAGGGGGTAGTATGTGAGAGGGAAGGGGAAGGATGACAACAAAGTGACAAGATTACTATATAGTTTCAAATATAAGTGATGATGAAAGACAAAGGACTTAAAAACTAGAAAGTTAAAGAGAATTAAGTCTTCTGCTCTGCTAGTTTCTAAGTCTGAAGAAGCTAGTGATTTCTAAGGAGGTTATTAACCTACTTCTCTCAGGCTGTTTTCTCACTATTCCTTTCCATCAGTAATTAGTATCCAAAAGTACTAAGGCTGAAGCAGGAGGAATATCTTGAGTCTGAGGCCAACATAGTTTGTTCAGGACCAGCCTAGAGAGTCTCTAAAAATTAAAAAACAAAAAGCATGTCTCCTCAGATTTACTAATTTCCCTTATGGTCTTAAATTTATGGAAATGTTTCCTTTGTGAAATGATGAAAATTTTCAAAAGAACCTAGGAAAATGACAATGCCATGAGGCAGAACAGCTTTCAACCCAGATATCTCCTTAGGTATTTGGGAGGCTTTCATCCAGTTTCTTTACCGCCCAGAGCAGTATTCAGGGTAATCAAATAATCACATTAGTTGTGGAAGCTCTAAAGTGACATGGAGGTGAGGTGGGGCCCATTTCCTAAGAGCGATCTGTTTTCATTTTTAAAAAACTGCAAGCAACATGTTTTTCCATTTTTTCTATTATTAATATTTAAAAATATTGAATATATATATATCTTCACAAATATGTATTGAATGCCTACTCTGCATCAAGTATTGCGCAAAGGAGAAAATGGTAAGCGAAAAGAGAAAAGAAAGTTAAAATACAGCCGAGTGGAAGGGGTGGGAATGAGGACAAAGAAAATCACTGAAGAGTTCCTTTATGACCAAAGATGCCACACATTTTTAGGCCCTTGAATCAGAAAAAAATAGCTATGCTGGATCCCTGCTGACATGTACAGCAGTGTGGTGTGTGTTTATGGGAGTGAACTGGGTGTGTATGTGTGGTGCTGGTGCTGGTGGTGATGGGTTTTGGAGAAGATAAGGGAGCATAAGGAGAATACCTTAATTTCTGCCCAATAGAGGTGGGAGGATA
Organism: Ctenodactylus gundi; assembly: GCA_004027205.1. Classification (NCBI taxonomy): domain Eukaryota; kingdom Metazoa; phylum Chordata; class Mammalia; order Rodentia; family Ctenodactylidae; genus Ctenodactylus; species Ctenodactylus gundi. The sequence continues at coordinate 552,330 of PVKB01000207.1, read as the reverse complement.
GAATCACTGATGTTCCAGGAGCTAAGAAAGGAAAAAATGTAAATTATTTTCTTTACGCATGTGGTTTGCACAACATCCTCCAACATAAGACTCCCACTCAGGTCCTAAAGTTGGAAAAATCTGGGGAGTATGAGGAAGGGGAACAGAGCACAAAACTTGACACCTTATACCAGATGTCAGCACAATAGACCAACTCCTAAAGATATACCACAGGTTCATTAGTCACATGCACTATGAACCTGTAATTAATGACATTTACTTGAAGTCAAGAGATACACTATATACTCCACACACAGCTCCCTATGTGCAGGGAGGGTAGCAAAGGAAGAGTGAAGGGGGGGGAGCGTGATATGAAGAGTCCACAAGAACTCTATAACCTAAATGGGGTTTCTTATGTCATCCAAAATTCTTCAGTTTATTTCTCTGCTTCAGAATCCCTTAATTTGTAATCATCTCACTACAACTGCAGGAGCAGTTATAGCATAGTAATTAAAAAGTCTGGATTTCGAAATTTCCTTGTTCGCCCTTGGCTTCTCTACAAATTGTTTGTGTAACTTTGCGGCATGCTTCTTAATACTGGCCAAGAATAACATTTACCAAGCATGCAATCCTATAGCAAGTATAGAGCCAAAGAAATTAAATTTATTAACATGTATTACTAAACCTCACAACATCCTATGACAACATCTTCATCTTCCTATGGTACATATCTAACTTTCAAATCCAAAACTAGAAAGTGGGGCAGCTTAAACTCATACCTAAGCAAAATTTACCCCTTTATAGTCCTCACTCGGACTCCTGTGCACTACAATACCTACTTCAGAGGGTTGCTGTTATGGACTAGGCTTAAGATATGTCTTATATACTTAATGCAAAAAGTGTCCAACAATTACATATTAAGGTCTGTTAGGAGCTAAGGTAATACAGTGATGGCTAAGGCTTGATTTATAACCCCACAGAATTTAAGACTTTCTTATATTGCTCCTCCACACAACAGCCTTTCAGATCCTACCCTGCTTTCAAAAAGCTTACTTCTCTGGCTTGCACAGAAGCTGATGACAATTCCAACTTTTGTCTCTAGCTTAATCTCCTACTGCTTCCCAGATTCACAGTCCAGTCTGAGCTAATTACTCTTTAGACACACTATGCACCTTACATCTCCACGATCAATTTACAATTCCACCAGCCCAGAACATTCTGGCCCTTACCTCCATTTCTCTACCTTCAATACTCAAATTCCTAGAATTCCCCATGCTTTTTTGTTACATTAGCTTCTCCCAGAGAATTCTGTGCATGTGTGCACATGCATGTAGACACACACACACACTGCACTTTGCATACAATACTGACACTGTATCATCTGCCTCCTCCATGATTCGGTGAACCTCTTGAGGACACACAGACTTAATGGTCCCATCTTTACTCCCAGAACAAGGTACAGAGTAGATATTCAACAGGTGTACACAGACTGGCTGAACAAACTGTAATTAGTGTTCTGATGGAGTATAATGATTTAATGGAAGAATGGAAAAAGAAAAAAAGTTGGCTGAGTCTATAATGACTTCCACACGAGCTGCATCTGAATTGGCTCTTTATGGGATAGTTGTATTAGGGTTCTCCAAATTAGAACCAATGAGACACAGACAAATCCACAGATGAACAGAGAAATAGGTCACATGAATATGGAAGCTGAGAAGACCACAGTCTGTGGTCTGTAAGATGGAAATTCCAAAAAGGTGGTGGTGCAGTTTCAGCACAACCCAAAAGGCCTGAAAACCAAAATAAGAAACTAAGTTCTAGCTCATGTCCAAAGGCCTGAGAACTTGAAGGCAAATGGCACTTGTTCTAATGCAAGCATAGAAGGCCCATGTCCCAGCTCAAGCAGTCAGAAATACATATTTCTCCATATATTTAAATGATATCATGCCCACTACTACTGGGGAGGGCAATCTGCTGCACTCAAATCCACAAATTCACTTTTCCCCTAGAAATGCCCTCAAAGACACACTCAGAAATGTGTATGATGACAGCTGGGCATCTCATGGCACAGTCAAACTGAGTCATCAAATTAGTCATCACAGAGAACTTGGATCAATGGTTAGGCAAACTTCTGGGATATAAAAGTAGACCTCTGTAACTACAGGAAAGAAACATGGATGCCAATGATAAATGACATGGATGACTGTGGCAAAAGAACTGCAAACAGCAGACTGCAGGTTATCAAATCTATTCTCAAGGGCTGGAGGAATGGCACAGCAGTTAAAGTGCTTGCCCGGCAAGCACAAGGCCCTGGCTTTGACTGGAGTGGTGGCGCACACCTGTAATCCTAGCATGTGGGAGGCCGAGGCAGAGGGACTGCCATACATCCAAGGCTAGCTGGGGCTCCAAAATACTCCTAAGCATAAAGGAGGGACTGCAGCAAAACTGCAATATGGGGGAAAACAGTAATAGGAAATCTCCCTACATTGTAATATTGGAGCAAGGACAGCTATCGACAGTTTGATTGTTCTTACATTTATTTGAGTTGGTCATATTTCATTACATATACTTCTATAACAGTCCCATGCTGCTCAATTTAGATTGTAGAGACAGAAACTCTGAGAGGCAACATCATCTTAGAAAGGAAGTCTTTTGTCCACATGCTCTGAACTGCACCCAGCAGGCCACTGACATTTCTAAAGCAATGATATATGGGGCACACTACTGAACACACACTGCAGCGTGAAGATGTAACTACCACTTCGCTCACTCCACGCCCCATTTTAAGTGCCAACTCAGTATTTACTGTGTACTTGTTACAGGAAAGACACCGTGCTAGTGTTCTTGGCATGAATAGCACCTGGATATATTTGGCATGATCCGCATGCTCTAAGAATACATACTGTAAGTGAACCAAGTGTGTCCATGCTATTGTAATTCAGAGCATGATTAACATGCAGAAAATGAAGCATGGAAGGAAAAAGGAAACATTCAATACTCTTAACAGGAGAAAAAGGAGAGTTCGTTGCAGCACCCATAAGTACTCACAAGAAAAGCTTTATTGTATTTTTATAATTTCTTCTTAAATTTAAAATTTTTAAGGTGATACAAGTTCTTTTACAAAAAGATTAAAAAACAGGCCAAAAAACACAAATAAGCCATTATATTTTGTATATGTCATTTATTTATAAAACAGGCCATATTATCCATACTTTTCAACAAACAACTTTGTTCAGACAATTAATACATTACAACCCCTTTCATGTTATTACCTTTCTATGAATGGCATTTATGTTTATTTAAAATGGTACACTTCAAAGGATATAAAAGCACATAAAAGAAAAACATGTCTCTCCCCTATCTGATCCAATTACCTTATACTTTTAGCCAGAAACAACTGTTACTAGTTTTTTCTGACTGGTCTTTGTGATCCTATATCAATATTGTATGTATACATATACACATATTCTTTCTAAATAGATGCTACTAGTGCACACATGTTCATTACTTTGTCTTGAAAGTCAGTGCACATATTCCTTATTCCCCCAAGTGGCTACAGAGCGCTCCACTCTATGGATAAACAATACCGTATTCATCTAGTCCTTTTTGACAGACATTCAGAATATTTTCAACCTTTTACTATTACAGTACTTCTCAATAGATCTTTACACATTTGTAGATAATTCTGCAGAAGTACCTGCTAGAAGAATTTTAAGGCCAAAGGGTATGTATAATTTAAAATTTGACAGCTATTACCACATATACTGCCTTCTATTCAGGAATAAAAGTAAAATTTCCACTCCTGCACACTACAAATGAGAATAATTATTTCCTTACCTGGGAATGCTCATCCAGTTAGTTTCCAACTTCCCATCATCTCAGATACCCACACACTTTACACACAAGGATGTTTATTTGATGGCCAATGGAATGTGGAAATGTGAACAGAAATGACATGTCACATCTAGGCTGAGGTAATTGAGAAGAAAATGTGCCTTCACCCCACCTTGCAATTTCACCAGCTGGAAATAGAAGAGTTCAAGGACCTAGGGAATGATGGAATCACTGGACAGAGGGACCCTGGGACCCTGAGCCAGTATTCACAGAAAACTGTCTACCAATATGGACTACTACCTGAGAGAAAAATTGTGTCTACTCTTATTTCTTAAGTCACCAAAATGTTAGTACCTGACATAAAATCTTGATTTATCCTGATACACCAAGGTATACTGTTGCATACAAAACACCAGATCCATAGTTCTGAGAACACACTTAGAAAATGTTCAAATATTGCATGACATCAACTGGGAACACATTCTTCATTCCTGGATTACTAAGAGCTATTTTTAAAAAATAGGTATCAATTTATCAAATATGTTTTCAATGACTGTGGAAATGACCCATCGATTTTTTCCCCTGATATATTAAAGTGATATATTATGTTAATATTTTCTAGTGTCAAAACAGTCTCATATTTCTAAAATAAACCACATTTACTTATATACACTGTTGAATGCTAAGGAATAACTTGATAATAATAGACTGAAGAATTCTTCACACATGACTTGTAAATTTTAAATTCCAACTAAGGAAGTTAAAAGTGTAGCAGCCTCTCCAAAGAACTATGTTATTTGGAAGAGCAAGTGAATGAGTACTACACTATCCACAGCAAAAACAAAAAGAAATGAAATTCCTGAATGATAAAGAACTAAAGGGCAGGTCTAGGAGGTCTAATTGCAAATAAAAGAAGCTTCCAAGGGACATCAAAGAGCACACAGGAAAAACTAACAATCAAAACAGTGTAAGAAAACTTCTCTCAGGAAGAGACAGAACTGTTAGATTAAAAGGACTCATTGAGTACAAAGCAGGATAAATGAAAAAAAGGCATAACCCTTGATATATCCTGGAGAAATTTCAGCTCTTTAAGAATACAGAAAATAAACTCTCAAATAGAAAGAAGAGGCTACTTATGAATGAAACGAGTGTGAGACAGCCACTGGCTATGACTAAAAACAGAGGTTCTGACGACTAACTGGGTTCAATGACAGTACTCAAGCTTATAAGGTTGTGAACTGTAAAAGAATATCCTGAAACACAGTAAAAATTAAAAGTTCCTATACTTCCAACTGTTAACATCAAAAATTCTATCAGTGATTCAAAACTGCAGACTTTAGACCAGGCAAAAACCTGATTCAGACACAGGGCTAAGGACTGAAGAGCTGCATGCAAGCCTCGACCCAATCCCTCTGCTAGACACTCAGCCCTAATACTCAGAACAGCTCATTGACAAAGACATTTTTGGTTGGAAGCTCAAAACTATCAAAAATGAAAAGGCTGCAGGCTCTGAATGGACTCAGAAGATTCTCTTAAAGTCAATGAGGGCATTTCTATAATAAATAGATCATATTACCACCCTCAATCCCCCAGAAAGTAAAATGATATGCTGATCCGGATGTCCTAAGCTATTTTGTTCGCATAACAAGTCTTACCTGAGCACATCTATCATGTGTCAGAAACTACGCGATGGATCTACTGTGCATAAGACACACCAAGTCCACTCTCAAAGAATCTACATTCATGAATCATCTTCATTGTAGGAATCGAATTAGAACATCTAAATGATACAAAAGAAAGTGATCATACTAAGACCACTTATACAATGCACCTCTTTCTCACTTTCTGTCACACACACACACACACACACACACACACACACACACACCCCCTTATGGTCCAAATATACAAAAATGTCAAAACAAACAACAAAGTCAATTTTTAGCATTTCCAATCATGCAAAAATACCAAGTAATGCTTTATTCACTTATTTTATAGTTTCACAAATGTAAAAGCACAACTTAGTGGAACTTTTGAGTTATTTACCTCAGTTCTGTCATCAGTGACTGTTTTTGAAGAATATCTAGTTTTTACTTTATAACAGCTTATTTTCTCTCCCTTGTCTCCAAGATACTCAACCTCTAAAAGTTTAACAAGCACTTAAATACTCAGCACCAAGTAGAAGTATTTCAAATGTTCCTCTCTACCTTCTACTAATAATTCCTCATATCTAATGGACTATACTGAAACAGAAGCTTGCTTCCTCAGTCTCATAGGGGGACACAGAATTAACACATAATGATTATAACAGGTTGAATGGCGTCCGTGGAAACACAGGCACCTGCCTAAACATTAGGACCTGTGAACAATACCGTATTTTCAAAGAGTTGCTACATAAACAATTAAAGATCTTGAAATGAGAATAACTTGTGCAGTCAGACCCTAAATCCAACGACAAGTAGATTCCTTTAAAGCCAATCCTTATCATAGGAAGACAGGCAGAGAGAGATTTGAGACAGGCAGAAAAGAACAGAAAAGAAAAGAAGGTCATTATGACCACACAGGCAGAGTGAGGAATGCCAACAGCCATCAGAAGTTAGGGTTAGAAGAGGCAAAGAACAACTTTTTTCCCCAGGACCTCCAAATGAAATACAGTCCTGCCAACATCTTGATTCTAGAACTGTAAAAGAATAAACTTCTGTGGCTTTAACCCACTCAGTCTGGAGTAATCTGTTCCAGCAATCACAAAAAAATTAACACGGTGAACAAAGGCATTTTGATAAGGAGTTGCAGGTGCAAATTCTGTTCCTCTCATTTAGTCTCTATTTGCTCTTTAGTAACGTTGTTAACTTCTCAAGGCCTCCATGTGGGCCTCCATTAAAGTACTATTTTTTGTTTTGCTTTGTTTTTGTTTGTTTGAGACAGTCTTGCTCTGTAGTGCAGGCGGGTCCTGAACTCACTATGAAGCCCAGGCTGTCCTTGAACTCATTGCAATCCTCCTGTCTCAGCCTCCCGAGTGCTAGGATTACAGGCATATGCCACCATGCCCAGCTTATGTGGTGCTGGGGAATCAAACTCAAGTACTTTGCACTTGACGTACTGCTTGCTAGGCAAGCACTTCAACCTCTGAGCCATTCCTCCAGCCCATTAAAGCATTTATAAGAATTAAATGAGATTATATAGACAAACACTATTCTAGGCAAATATTAACTATTATGTTTATATTTATTTCTGGAATTTCAAATGAAGTTTAAAGGCTAGGTTGTTCACACTGTTACCACAGAAGATCCAACTCATAGCCTTCATACTTAACTATATCCCTAGTGCCATTTTTTTATTTTTTGATTTTGAGACTGGGTCTTGCTAAGTTGCACAGGCTGTGATCAAACTTGTAATCCTCCTGCTTCCAGCTCCCTAGAGTACCGGAATCATAGGCCTGCCCCACCGATTCTAACCAGAGGCTTCACTCTTCATTCAAGTAGTTATTTGTCCAAGTCAATACTTAACTAATTTCAGCAATGGTAATATCATATCACTCATTACCAACTTTTATTTTCACAGTTAAGCTGTACTTGTAGCTGTTAATATACACAGTATTTCTTTTAGTATTAGGATTTAAGGGAAAAGGTCTAATTACCATTAATCTTATCACAGTATTGTCACACTACTTTAGTGGACATCGTCTAACTGGTTTATTACTCTCCTACTTACTAACAAATCCATTTCAACCAATTTGCTTTCAACAGTATCTGTAAAGCACTTAACATAATAGTAACTCTTTCTCAAACTGACCTTAATTATTCCACACTGAATTTTTCCAGCTAAGAATAATAAACTCTTCCTCCTATTTCTGGTTTTCCCCAACAGGTGGATCCTGATGCCAGACCTATTTCTTCTTTCCTGAAATAAAATATATTTATAAAGCATAACCATAAACTACAGATATTAGTTTCACAGGAATTAATTTCATAGCTGAGTGTTAGCGCATACCTAAAATCTCAGCATTCTGAGAACTGAGGCAGGAAGACTGCAAGTTCAAGCCGAGCCTGGGCAACTTAGTGATTTGGCAAGACCCTGCCTCAAAATAAAAATAAAAAATAAAAAGGGCCAGGAATGTAGCTTGGAGTAGACACTCTAGGTTCAAACCTCAGTACCAAAAAAATTAATTTCAGAACTCTATATCACTTTGTCCAATGCACAAAACATACATTCATATTTTCTAGGAAATTTTTCTATTACTATAAAAATATTGATGAACATTAAAAATTATGAGATAGGATGGACATGGCAGTGCATACCTAGAATTCTAGCTACTCAGGAAACTAAGGCAGGAGGATTCCAAGCTCAAAACCAGCGTAGAAATTTTAGAAAGACCCTGTCTCAAAATAAAAAAGGGGTGAGAATGTATTAAATATGAGGGCCCTAGATTCAATCTCCAGCTCTAGAAAAAGAAAATTTTGGAAAGGCTAGCCTTATGAAAGGCTGATCTACTGCAAGCTTTAGATTTCTTCAAGGCAAGAACACTTGATATTAAAAATTAATAGCATGCTGATAATGCATTCCTATACCAGAACTTATTATCTTGTACCTTTAACTTTTTTTCCTGCATTAGGGCTAAATGTCATTAAAATATTCCTGAGATATAACATAAAGTATAATACAAATTAGTACAATACAAGTGCTATTCTCTGAAATTTGTCTTCTTCAGAAGTCTGTAAGTAACTTTGAACTCTTCTCAAATGAAAGTTGAAACAATGTAAACGTCATTAGACCCTGGGATTTATAATCATTTACAATTGTTTCATCAACAATATGCATCCATAAGATGAAATACCATTCAAGAATGCAACAGGTATCCCTTCCAAGCCACTGAACCATGACTAATATGTCATTTTAATATACTTAACTGCCTTTCCATAGGTAGCAATTAAATCACTTCCGAGATGCAAATTAAACGTCTGGTTCTCTGAATCACCACCAAAAATGCTGAATGAAAATTCATACTAAGGATATTCACAGCCACTATGAACGAAGATGAATACCCATCTATGGTCTTACCCATGATTTTAAACACAGAATTTATCCCCTGTGAAATGGGATTATAAAAGAACTTACTGTATCCTCTGGTCCAATAAAAAATTTAGCAACCATGATCTCCTAATTTTTTGTGATTTCTATATGGTCTTCATAAAAGTAAACTATGAACTTCCAACAACCACAGCCTCTACATTCTTCAGACAATCAATTTTACATGAGTGCTTATACTGAGAAATGTGTTCAACTCTGACAAGAAACACCTGAGCTAAAGATCTCACTTAAGTATTCTAACTCTAGATCCTCAGGATTCTTCTTTATAAACTTATCTAGAAGTTTCTCATTCCCATCACCCACTGTAGCAACCAAGTGTAGAATCTGGCTCCTGACCACTAGAGGGAGGTTTTCCTTCTGTTGGTTTCACTTTCTAATTTGGCTGACCAAAATCTCAGGTGGAACTAGAATAAACCTAGAGATCAATAACCTGACTTTTATTTCCTTCTTACTATTACATGACTTGCTTTTTTCCCTTTTCTTTTCTTTTCTAGGACTTAGCCTATCATCAAAATACAGACTTCAATTTCTAATTGTATAATTTTCCCCACATAACAGCCCAGTATCTTCTACAGACAACTTACACAGTTTATTCTATAAACCTTGACATTGATTCACTGAAAAATAATCAGAAAATCTAACTAAGCCTTTTTATCATTTTCCAATTTCACATTATTTTATTAAATCACAATAATGATCAATGAAAAAATATTCATAGAATTTTAAAGAAGTAACTCAAAGTCTTTAAAGAGCTAGTCCAAGATTTCAGGTAGTTAGTGAATATGCAATGTCCTGACTGCCTGGACATTCCTAGGACTATTTATTCCACACTATGAATAAAATATGTTGAGTGAGGAACGGACCAAGTACTGGCATATTCTTCCTTTTTTACCAGACCAGTCTAGACAGGTAACTATATGATTACTTAATTCATTTTTCACTCCTGGAAAATGTTACATAATGCACATGCTTAGAATCATTAAAATGGGCCAGAAAGTTAAGTCATTAACTGCAGAAGGAAAAGATTAAGGAGATTAGGGGAAAAAGAGCTTGAAGAAGAGAGAAGAGGAAAATAAAAAACTATCAAACAATCCCGTGGCCAGGCATAAGATAAAATATGCAAAAGCAGGGACCAACAAACACCAAAGCAAGAAATCAGAATCAGAATCAAGAATGAATGACAAACAGCAGCAGTCCTACCACCAGATACTCAAAGAACCCAAGAGGCCCCAGGAGAGATAGTGAGTGCTATCTGAGTTCCTGCTACTTTCAGTAAAGAACAATAGTCTGCGACAGAGCCCATTAGAAAAGACTAAGATGAGAAATGGACAGTTAGAAACTGCATCCATTTTATAAAACCAGAAGATGGGGAAGGAATAGCCCTGAGGAAAATGAGCCTATCAGCATAAAATCAAAGCCACCTGTCATGAATCTGCTTGGAACAAAGTGGGTACACTAATCAGGATGCTTTGATTCTAAGTGACAAAGTTCCATATCACATGGGCTTACACAATGAGAGAATGTATTATCGCCCAGAACCGGAAGGCCAAAGGGAAGGCAGACCAAGTACAATACAATCAGCAGTTCAGTAAGGTCATCCAGCTCAGATTTCTTCTCTCTCTGTTCTGCCATATTCTAGATCAGCTTCACCAAGTTCCTCTCACAACCCCAAAAAGGACTAGAGCAGTTGCTGCCCTCACACTCAGATCAATGTCAAAAAGGGAAGTGCCACCTCTTGGTTTTCTCATGTTTTGGGTCAAGAAACCCTTTTCTAAAAGTACTTGGCCCTCCTCCAGACCTCCCTTCACATTTCACTGGCCAGAAAATGTTCCAGGCCACTCCTAGCCCTCCAATGGCAAGAAGACTAGGATCACTCCTGCTTGTCTACACTAATCAGGGGTAAAAAGAATGCTGCAGAGTATCAATCACCATGACTGTACCCTAGGAGATTTATAATGGGAACTATTATTGTGATACTGTTTTCTCTTACTCTGTAAAAAATCCATAATTTAATTATGCTGTTTCTGTGATCTTAACTAGGAGGCATGTGCTTTGCCTAAGATTCAGATAATTACTCACTGTTCACATCCATATTTATCATCATAAATTTATTTATCAGAAATGATACATTTCATTACTTGCTTGGTCAATCCACTATTTAAAAATAATCTTAATGTAACATTTAAGAGCAAGAATGGTAAATAGGTTAGTCCTCCACAGTGACTCTAACAGACACAGCTACCTAGAATCTCATTTTCTGAAAGATTCAAAGCTGAGTTTGGATCCAGTGAGAAACAGCACCATGACTAATTAGTGAGTGTACCAGACTTAGGTTTAAGGACATTACATAGCACACACTGGCTGAACTGATTTTTGAGAAAAATCTTATCTGTAATACTTTCCCTCGAATCAAGATGGATTTCTCTGCCTCAATACCTCTTTTTTTTTTATTTTAATGGAGTTCCCTTGCTTGTCTTTACCTTCCCACCTAATTTACATACCTACTGTTGTGTTTTGGGTCTGGAGAGTCCCCCAAGAACCTCATGTACCTTTGGATACTGTGTACTGTTGGGAGGTGGAGCCTAGTTGGAAAGGCAGATACTTGGGGCTAGATTTCAAGGGGTGTATGCTAGCTCCACCCTTCCTCTCTGATTTGGTTCTGTCCTAACACATGAAGAGCTCTCCGGCTGCACCCCCACCATTTGTGTTCACCACAGCTGGCCACCCAGGACTGTGGACTGTGACATTCTGAAAGTACGAGCTAAAACAAGTCTTCCTCCCTAAAGTTGGGGATGTCAGGTATTCTGTCCCAGTAACAAAAAACTAACACACCTATATACCTATATCAAGCATGAACTCCAAAAAAAAAAAAATTGTGTATATAATCAGAGTTCCATGGGAATTGTAGAATTTGGCCCTTTTAGTAACTAACTCTACAGAAAAGCTTGACAGAATGACTTTATTTACAAACTGTCTCACTGAGAGCAAGCAGGAGTATCTCAGTGGATCAAGCTGAATGAAAAACATGGGGAGAGAAGAAAAAAAAGAATGACAATCTATTCCCAATTGAAAATAGACTGTTCCCTGGTTGCAAAACAAAAGACAAAAAGGAAGCAAAATCTAGTCTTGGGCAAAGGTAACTAACCAATAATTGAAAAATGCTTAAATAAATTAAGGGAATTATAAAGAGTATGCAAAGTTTGTGTGTATACAATGCATTTTAAAAGACAGACAATAGTGGTTACTGCTAGGTAAATTAACTTATGGCTTTTTTTCTTTTTCCTTCTATTGCTTATTTATGTTTTTCTGAGTGTACTGTACTGCACAGCAGCCTTTTAAATGAAGGAAAAGGAGAGACAAAAAAGCAAGCATTTTATCTTAACATTAGATGTTTTGGTTTTGCCAACTAATCTCTTACTTTTAGTTAAAATCACTCATAGCCAACTATTATACTGTTGGGCAGCTAGGTTGTTTTAACTTTTTTCACATCACAAGCAACTACTTCAACCACAGATTTAACAGAATAAGCATTACAAAAACATCGAGAGGGCTGGAGGAATGGCTCAGTGGTTAAAGCACTTGCTAAATTACCCAAATTCGATTCCCCAGCACCACATAAACTGGGCTTGGTGGCACACACCTGTAATCCCAGCACCAGGGAGGCTCAGGCTGGAGGATTGCCATGAGTTCAAGGCCAGCCCGGGCTCCATAGTGAGTTTTGGACCAGCCTGGGCTATAAAGTGGAACCTTGTCTCAAAAAAAGTCTAGAAAATAATCCAAAGGGTTTAGTTACCATTATAATACATTAAAATTATGACTTAAAGACTAATAATTTAAGATATCAATTTCTGACCAAGTCATTGTTTAAACCAAATTGCCCAGTTGGCCAGCTTGCTTTTAATTAAAATATATTTGACCAGAATAACTTTGAAGTTAAACTGGTACTAGACAAAGAGTACAGTACTGGCAATCAGGGAATGAGTCTGAAGGCAGAGATAAGAAACAGGACCAAAAAGTAAGATTCAGTAATAAGGCACAGGCAAGATGGCTGTGCAAGTTTAGAAGAGACGATGCCTGGGGCAATGGTTCAAAGTGGACGGAAGCCTTTTATCAAGGAGTTCTGAAACTAACCCAAGCAGCTCAGACAGTGCCAGAAGGGGACCATGTAAATTCAATTCCATATGCCCACATGGACACTCTCTCGTAGTAGGACGGAGCTGGTGCATAGACAGAGCCAGAGGACACCTATGTAAATGGAACTAAATACACTCAGGATTTTTTAACCAGCAATGCCCTATGCAAAGTCCTAACAAGCCTGTCCAGCAGCCAGTGTCCATTCAAATAGTAAATGACCACCAGACTGCAGAGCTGCAGAGCAAGGACAAGGCAGCTCAGTAAGAGATGGGTTCTCTAGCACAAAAGATGCTCCTTAGGAAAGAAAACAGGACCGTATTCCTACTTAGTCACAGCAAAGAAGGATTTTTAAACAAAGTATATGAATTGGTCTTTTTAGGTAAAAAGCAAACAGTACAGAAGCAGACTACTCACAAATGGAGATGAGACAACCGAGTAGCCATTTGGAACAACAACAACAAAAAAAAAAAGTTTGAGCCTATTCCCCACACAATATACCAAGAAAAATGAATCAAAACTTTAAAATAGAAACCATGAAAGTAGGAAAAAAAAACACCAACATGAAAGAGTTTTTCATAACCTTGGAGTGCAGCAGGTTTTTCTAACTATGAAAAAATCCAGAAGTCATAAAAGACTGACAAATTCAGCTACATTTTTAAAATTTACATAGCAAAAACATAATAAACAAAGTTGAAAGACAAATGACAAACCAGGGGAAAACATGTTGCAACTCATACTACAAAGGGCAAATCTCCATATTATAAACAGCAACTACAAAGTGTTTTTTAAACCACCTCCAGCTCCCAATATAGGCAACGGGTATAAGAGACACTTCACAAGAGAGAAAATATAAATGGCTCTTAAAAATATGAAAAGATGCTCATATTTACTCATAAAAGAAATAGAAATTAAAACCACACTAACACTTTTCACCTATCAGACTGGAAAAAACCCAAAGATTAAATAATATATTTTGTTGGCAAGAATATTAGTAATCAGGCTTTTGACAATATTTCTGGTAGAGTGTAAATTTTACAACTCCTGTGGAGCATCAAAATACTAAGACAGTTACACTTTGAACTAACAATCCCACCTCCAGGAATTTATCCCACAAACATATTTCCAAAAGTAATGAACTAATCTCTATAACAAAAATATTTATTATTATATTGTCTGTAACAGCAAAGGATGAAAAACTCCCAAACTTCCATTCCTATGGCACTGGTTAAATAAATGATGGTATATTCTCACAATGATGTGTAACAGACCTCCAAGATACACTGTTAAATGAAATATACCTTGGATTTTTTTTCCATATCTATGGAAGAACTCCAATATACCTCTTAGAGTAAAAAAACAAAGGCAGAAAAATGACCACATGCTTCCATTTGTATAAAAAGAGAAAGGAAAACAAAATTCACATTTCATTGGCTTGGAAATGCATTTTAAAACCCTGAAAATGGGTAACTTACTAGATGACAAGCAGAATACAAGGTCACTATTCATGTCTAAATACTTTGTTGTTTGAATCATGAGAAAATATTCCTTTTAAAAATTAAACCTCAAAATGTTTAAAAATGTGAAACAGATAAGATTCAAGTCCCTCATTAAAACTGTACAGTCAATGCTCCACCCTGGTCTGTGGGTAAAGCATAAACAAGTGACAGGGCACTTGGAGGCCTTGACTAGTAGCACCCACAACTCCAGAGCCCTGGGCAAGAGACAGTCATGGAAAGAGGAAGACCACAATCTTGCAAATGGATCCTCACCAAAGCAGCCTATCAAAAGAAAGATATACGCCAAAGATTAATTCTGACAAGGAGGAGGTCAAAAAGTGGTACAACAAATCCCTTGAATACCTGAATCAGCTCCCAAGTCAAACAGAGATGTCACAAAGTCTGTAACCTGGAGGGACTGTCCTCAAGACAGGCAACAGGTCTCTTCAAAGAGATACAGTGATGAGACAGGGAAGTGCCACATCAGTACAATGATGCACCCAATTTTCTCTGCTCCTCTTATGCGTAAACCCATCAGTAAAACTATCTCTGAAAAGTGGATAAAGCCACAGGCTGGTAGGGATAAAGAAAACAGGATATTTTGAATAAGGCTTCTTGAAAACTGGTTTCATTCATGCAGCAAATGTTTATGCAGTACCATCCCTACAGCAAGAACTGTCCTACCTTACTCCAATTAACGTTTGGTGATCCCTTAATTCTGGTCTACATCAAAAACAGTCATCCCAAAGAATACACAAGTCCAAGACAATTGAAATTTAAAAAAAAAAAAATCTTAAAGCATTCTGAGTTAAGCTCCTCTTGGAAAATTTTTCAATATGGCAAAACCACTAAAAGTCAATTTTACAATTCTAAAATGCTATGGAGCTATGGTAAATGGATATAAAATTTTATTTAGTTTAGTTCATTGTCTTTAAAAAAAAAAAAGACAGCTGGTGCCCTGGCATACTCTTGTAATCCAGCTGCTTGGGAGGCTGAGCAAGAAGATCACAAGTTTGAGGTCAGTGTGGGCAAACTAGCAAGTCACTGTCTCAAAATGCAATATTAAAAATGACTGAAGGCCACAATTCAGCAGCAGTGCACTTGCTTGCACACATGCAGACCTGAGTTCAATCCCCAGAACCACAAAAAACAAGTTTACAATGGTCTTTTAACACAGGACCTTAAAATAAGAATCACTTTAAGATACAAGAAAAAGTATTTCAATTTTACCAAACTTAAACAACAGAAATGTTTAAAATATGATTTTATTCTCACCACAATTGACAAAACAGGAAAACCAAACTGGAAAAGGAAAATAATTCAGAACAGATGGTCAGGGAAAATTTTTTCCAGGAGTGAACCATAAACATGAGGAATAAACACTGGAAAATGTATGATGGTAAAAAATCAGAATCAGTTACTAATTACATGATCTAAGTAGAAAACCAGACAACTAAATATGTGAAACAGGTATTCAACAAATAACCCTAAATTAATAGACAAACCATGTTTTTAATATTCAAACCTGACCTATTTAATATATAAACTTACAATCTGCTAAAATTCAGATACCTTCCAATGCCTATAAAGTCGGCTCTTACTTATGCAAAAGACGTATCTGACTACAGACTTAACACATTTGTAAATAACATTTCTGTATTCTTCCTGATTTTTCTGCCATCATTTTTCAACTTACCCACATCCTCAGCACTTCCTTATGAGCTGCCTTAATATTTTGCTTTATCTCCTCACCCTTGGAACAGACTTGCAACCCCTGCAGCTCCATTACCACTAGGCCTTTTCTAGGGAAAAGAAGAAAGGACAGTTTTGCCCTGGCTGCTACTCTTAAGAAATGGCTTATGCCCAGCATGCAGTAAGGGATCAGCAAGGAACTGAAGAGGAGCAAACAGCAAAACTCATTCCAAGAAAGTTTGCTAATTTGTATGAAGTCAATTTGTGACTCATCCATATTCAAATAAATGTACAAAGGCAAATTCCAAAGCTAAATATAAAATGACTTTTGGACTATCCAGGTTTCTGTTCATTTCTACTTTACAGACAGGAAGGGACTATGATGTTGATTGTACATTAATTTTTCTCAGACCACTAAGAAGAGCTCATTCAATAGCTATAGTAAATTATCCTATTGATAAATGCAGTTTAAGAAACATTACTACTAACAAAACTAAGAGCACACGTGTTACATGCAAGAGTTAATGAGCCGAGCCCCCTAACCACAGCAATTAAGTAGTGACTTGGGAGACACACAGCTGACTCATTATTCACAATATTTAACTAGCCTAAAAAGGCATCCAATCTTAGAACCTGGAAGATTCCTAAAGATTGTAAAGTGAACCAACACTATCATTTTTCAGATTATTTTGGTCCAAATACCCCAAGGGCAAATTTGCAGCTTCACAGCAGCAAAGCAAAATCCAGGTCTCCGCGAAGCAGTCAAGTGCTGTCTAGGACACACATCTCACTCTGGGACAACATACTGAAGGAACTGAATTTGTATATGTGAGTCTGTATTTATTTTTCAGAGCTGGGATGATGGGAAACACTTATACAGCTATATTTGGGAAGAGGTACTGACTTTGTCAACAGTAGCTAAAATGTATGCTGTATTTCGTAGGCATAAATAATATCCTAAACTGATTTATCACATATAAGTAAGAGCTTTTGCTTCTCAAATTACTGTAGTCTTTCTAAGTTTACCAGTGATTGGGGAAAACCTGACTAAAAAATAAACTACCTTTAACCAGACTGCAAGACTGTCCTGTAATGGTTAGAAAAACATAATTTTAAAAAGGCTTTAAGACATAATTTTAATACTTAAGACCACGAAGTAATTTTTCCATCTCAATTTTCGACAACTGTCTATAACACAGAAAATCTTTCCCAATCTAGTATATTCTCTTCCGTTAAAGAGGTGTTTATATTCTAAAACACGTGGGATTTTAACAAATTGCAATCCCATAATTTTTGCCCCATTTGTTTCTTCCTAAGTACAATATCATACAGATCTATTTTTTAAATATTTTGAAAAAAATAAAAAAATCGATAATTTTTATTTAACTAGTTATACAAAAATGTCATTGCTCCTAACATTCTAGATTTTAAAACATTATTATAAAAGTTGATGCTAACATTTCTAGCCTGTAGCACTTCTCATCATTGAAAGTAGCATAAGAGAAAGTGCACATATGGTGAAAGAGGTTAGAGTAAGAGTCAAACCAAAAGTCTACCAGGAAAAAAAAAGAGAGAGATGATAGTGAATCAGCCTACGCAACAAGCCAGACTGCCATTTCCTTGTGTCCCCACGACACTGTCTGCGCTTCTGGCCCACACCTCGACAAGGGATGTTGAAGCAGGAATATCAAAAGTTCAGGTAAAGAAAACACAGGTGTCTGACCTCACCTATGTTCACTTGTGCCAAAAACATCCTAACACATATAACCTGTTACTCATACTATGGCCGCACTCTACTCAGGAAGTCAAGTTAGATGAAGCACATGACCATTTGCTATCTATGCTGAATATTCTTAGATGCCACAAAAATTTCACAGATGTATAAGGCATGATTTTCAGGCAGTCTTATGGCTTGACAGGGCTATACAGGCTACAGACACAACTACTCAGAATAAAGCATAAAAATAAGAATTTTTTGAAAGACTAAAGCAAAATCTGCATTCACTTCTTAGGCTAGTTGTAGAGAAAGGGCAGGACTCGGTAAGTGACGAAGGGAGAGAAGGCAATGCCACAGAAAGGAAAACTGAGCAAGTGTGGAGGCTGAAAGTGAGGATACCAGCCTGGCTAGGAAAGAGAAATTCTGTGGGTTTTGGGTTTATTTTGTAGACAATATTCAGCTGCTGAATACTTGAGTTTGAGTGATATGTAACAAGTTAGATTTCAGGAAAACTAATGATAGAATTGGTAAGAAATTGAGGATGTGCAGATATGTAAGACAGAAAATTGCTATAATAGCCTTGGATTCCTGAACTAGGTACATTTCAAGTATATTCATCACTGTCGGCTGAAATTACTACCCTTTATATATGTGTCCTCAACACAGTATGGGAAATCCAGATTTCCAAGTCTTTTATACTTATTTTCATATAGATAACAACCTCTGGCTTGAAATTTTTACTTTGTCTTTCCTCATCCAATCTTTATATTAACTAAGAACAATCATCATTCTTTACCTACTAGCAAAAGCAACAAGATTTCAGGTCACTGCTTCATCAGAACATTTAAAGGAAATTTTTCTAAAGTGTCATAATGAAGAGAAATACACAAAAATAAAAATAAAATCTCATTTTGTTAAAACAATGGCTTATATAACACACTGAAACATTTCCCAATTTTGTAATCTATCTTTCAAAAGAAAGAATACATTCTCTCTTGAAGGCAGATGAGCCTTCAAATCCAACACAAAAATGAAAAGTAGTTATCAAATGAATATGCAATGATTACTTCACAGAAAAAATTTTTAACAGATTATCTGCGGGAACAATCACAAAACTAGTTTTTTCTGTTTAATTTTTTTTTTAGAACTTAGTTTAGGTGTGTAAAGTAGGCCACATTCTAGAAGAGAATCCTCTCTTCTTAAAAAAAACAGAATGAACTGGGAAAGTTTTAAACATGTCACAGATTAAGGAAGTTTTATTTATTTATTTCCCAAGAGATTTGACTATAAGTGTGAAAGTCACTTTAAAAATATGATAATCAAAAAGTAGATTACTGAAACAGTCTTACTGAATGTCTTACAGAATATCAGGCCTGATAGCTAATAATACATCAGACTTTTGGAAATGCGTAGAATAGCTTTTAATTTGAAAAACAAAGAAAAAATTAATTCTAGTTAGTTCACCAAAAGAAATAATTATGTTTAGAGACATAGGATTAAGCAGAGGATGGTCTTGTTTGTAAGAAAGCCTTGTCTCTACTTCCACGACTTTCCCTTTGAAAAATTGCCAATCAGTAACCACTGGAACTTCTCCAATAGTCAGCCCAGCTTCCTACCCAGAGAAGCACTGGAGCAGAAACAGCCCTCAGCCCACAGACCAGTCAGGGAACCAGAGGCTGACAAGTGACACTTAGAAAGGGAAAGAAACTTAGAAGGCACCTACTTCCGGGAAAGAGTAGGGAGAGATGCACAGTACTATTAACGGGTCCAGAGGGCATAAGCATTCAAAGAGAAATGCTTTACCTAGAGATTGTCATCCAGGGGTGTATTTTTATTTTAAGGTAAACAATATTAGTTTGAAATTCACTGGAGAAGCTTAATTCATGCAAAGGAAAAAAAAAACCTCTGGAACACATTTCTAATAACCTTGAGTATATTTTTTTTAAAAATCTCTTAAATATTAATAGTCATAAAATCCAGTTCACTCAATAAATTCATTGAAAGGTGTCATGTTTCCTAAAAGCAATGCCTAATTTTACGGTTTCTACTTGGTGAATACAGCTCTGCACGCAATGTTAAACCGAAGGGGAATGGGTGGAGTGCAGAACACAGACGAAATTTTTACAGCACGGAAATAAAAAGTATTTTTAAACCTTCTCGAGGGTGAAGAGTCAGGCAAGAAGTAAGACGTGGAAACTGTCGGGGGCTTCTCTACACACCCACCCACTAGATACCATCGCGGCCGGCTGGGGGAGTCTCCCTCTTCTTGCCCGCCCGCTTCACTTTCTTTGAGGTCTGGAGCTGGTGATCACACTGGTCCGTCATGGTATTTTCAGTGAACAAAGCAGTTACTCAACAGGGGAAAAAGCCACAAAGGAGCCGAGCAGCTGCTGCTGCACCCGTGATGCAAGTGCAGGATAAGCCCCGGGCCGCCACCGCCGCCTCGGCTCCTCCGTGACGTCCGGGAGGGGTATCCCCGGCTCTCAGGAAGTGGCAGCCGCGGGCAGCTCCGCCTCCGCGCGACGCGGGCCGGCCGGGCCGCCAGGTGGCAGGGCCGCCGGGTCGGCGGAGGGCGCGCGGGGAGCGCCACGGCGCTCGGGGGGCGAGCGCGCGCGTATCCCGCCAGCCGCCCGCGCCGCCGCCGCGCCCTCTCCCCCGGCTCCGCCCGCGCGCGACGGAGAGCGAGCCGAGCCCCCTCTGGCCGCGCCACTCACACCCACTCACCCCGACCCCCGACGCCGAGCTCAGCCCCGCGCCGCGGGTCACCAGGCCGGGTCGAGCCGAGTCCAAGATGGCGACTCCGCCGCCCCCGCCCCCTCCGCGCTGCGGGCGGGGTCAGGGCGCCCACCTCACGCGGCGCGCTCGCGCCCGAGGCTTCGCTAAAAATAACCAGGCCCGACGCTATGTTTGGTTCGGCCGGATCCGGGCGCGGCCGCGCGCGCCCCGCCCCGCCCCGCCGGCCCTGCCCCGCCCCAGCCCGCCCCGCCCCGCGCGGCGCTGAATGGAGAAGGGCGGTGGGGGGGGGGTGACCGAGGGGAACCTACTCCGCTATCTGCGGCGCGCGCCGGCGGCAGGGCCCGGCCAACCGCCGAATTTAGTAACATCGCCTGCGTCAATCACGCGCCTCGCGTGCGTCAGCGGCGCGCGGCTCCAGGTCCTGCTCCCCCCTCCCTCCAGCTTTGAATGGATGCAATGTAGCAGCGCCCTCCTTCCTTCTGGGACTGGATTGGAACTCTCGGCGGTGCAGAGGCTGGGTTCCTCTCAGCTAGGTCAACTCTTGGTGCACCCTCCCACGATCTTTTCCACACCAGCCTGCCTGAAGTGAAAGTGGAGGCTGAGAAGGATACACATGCCGGCCATGTGTATTTATTCACATGCCGAGTATATTTGTGTGGTAGTTTTCTTTTCCAGGTTTCTGCTCCTAACTCGAATCTTCTTCAAGTCTGAAATGTACTGTCCCAACTCTGCCACCTTCCCCCAACACACACGCACACACACACCACGAAGATTGGGATAGTTCAAAGAAATAAAATGTCACATCTGATTTAAGCGGACCACGCGGGGGACATGTCTGTCTACATTGTTTCACTCAAGTATTTTCTCAATAAATTATTTCTGAAAGAGGCTGCTTTCATTTAGGAGCAACCTTTGGAATTAGGAGTCTAACTGGTGTAGTTTTTGTTTTCAGCAAGAAATTTACACTTTAATCCATCGTTGATGGAGGAATGCTGTCTTTCCCTCTTCGCGTCGCCCAGGCTCTCAAGCACACCATTTGCTGTGTCCCAGGAGACAAGAGAGACCAGGGCAAATCCCCTAGTGAGGGACTGGCTAATGAATCCTGTTAATCGTTTCTGAGATGTTTCATTTGAAGTTAGAGGAGACATCTAAAAGTTTTTTTTAAGTGAAATTATGATTTAAGAGCTCTAATTTTGACAGGATGCTGGAGAGGAGGAATGATTTGCGACAGTCAGACTCGCTCAGCTGTTCAACACGTGTGTTTGTTTTATACACACTAAGTCGTTTCTCCTGCAGCGTACGCGTGAATGATAGATGTGCACTTTGTTGGGCTATAATGTGTCCAGTTAGAAAATTCACACCATCAGTGTAAAGCCATTAAGTCCCTGTGGCCATCTGCACCCCTGTGCAAAAGACGCACCTAGCGCTGATGGGTAGAGAAAGCGAATTAGCTTCGGCGCCGAGAGCCGGGAAACGTAAGTAGCTTTCGAACCTTTGCAGGCGGCAAGCGCAGCTGCACCTCGGGGAGCCTCCGGGCTGCAGCCAGGCTCCCTCGGCGTCGGCTGCCAGGTCACTCGGAGAAGCTGGCTTGCGGAGCCTTCCCTTTCGGAAGAACTGTCCTCTCCTTTACCCCCTCGCCCTGGCTCGGCGCCCCGGGACAGCCTCGGAGGAGCGCCAGCAGCACGCCTCCAACTCTACTCCACCCGAGCCTGACAGCTGGGCGGTCCCGCCTGACCCGCGGGCGGGCCGCGGCACCCTCCGGAAGACTCGCGCCCTGGCGGGCAGAGCCACTGCGGGAGGACCGGCAGAGACCCTTGGCTCGCGCAGGCAGCTGGGCGCAGTTTCCATTGTGCGGCCACGGGAATAGCCGAGGGACGTGCGCGCGCGAAGAAGCGCGCGCGCGCGCGCACACACACACACACACACACACACACACGCACACGCACACCCCCTCCCTCGCACACGCGGAACCGGCTGGGCCAGGGGAGGGAGGAGGAGGGTGACGTAGCGTCCCATGGCGTCACATTGACGTCTCGCATTCCAGGCACTCTATGGAGAGGCCGCTAGGGCTCCTGTGGCATAAATGACGTGCCGAGAGAGCGAGCGAGCGCGCAGCCGGGAGAGCGGAGTCTCCTGCCTCCCGCCCCCCACCCCTCCGGCGCCTGCTCCTCCTCCGCGCCCCTTACACGAACACGCTCACACCCGCTCCCTCACTCGCACACGCTGACACACGCGCGCTCACACGCTCCGCACACACACTCCGCTCCGCCGCGCGCTCACACCCCTCTCGCCCCGCGCGCCTGCCAGTGCAGCTCCGCGCCGCCGCCGGACGCCCCTCTCGGGCTCACTCGGCTCGGCTGACAGCGCCGGCGGTGGCCCAGGAGGTGGGCAGCGCGGCGCGCCCTCCCCCGGTCGCGGCCCGAGTCCGGACGCCGGCGGCACCTCTCGGCGGCGCTCTCCCATGAGTCGGGATCGCAGCATCCCTGAGCAGCCGCCAGCCGCCTCTGGGAGCCCCTGGGCCGGGGCACCGCAGCCCTTCCGGGACAGCAGCTGCGACCACCCCCCTGTGCAGATTTCGGGACGGCTTTCTAGAAACTCGCTCTAAAGACGGAACCGCCACAGCACCCAAGTACGTATGAAATTTACCCAGTTGGTAAGGGGACTTGCTAAAAAGTTGGCGCGCGGGGAAGCGTCGCTCCTGAAATTGACAACTTTGAGCGTGGGGTACCCGCCCCCCTCCCGCCGCCGGGCTCTGGCTTGCCTCGCCCCCCGGCCCAAGGGCTCAGATTGGAAACTTTTGCCCCGTAGCGAGCCCGCGGGGACTCTGGAACTGGCGGAATTCGGCTCCCCACCCGAAGAGGCGAAAAGCCTCTAACAAAGAGGAGGACCGGGTCTGTGCAGTCGCAGCTCCGGCGATGCAATTCAGGGTATTTCGGCTCTAGTTGTCATGGTAATGATGCTCTCGGCGGCGGCGGCGGCGGCGCGGCGGCAGGGAGTTCCAGCCCCAGTGATGAACGGCAGTAATTTTCCTGCCTTTTAAGTAGGCTTGAAAATAGGGGCTCTGGTGGATCCAAGTTTATGTACCTAGCGGTGGAAAGGAGCTGGCTGGCTGGGAGAAGGCTAAGAAGGGAAGCGGTCTGGGCAGAAGCGGCCCGAGTTTGCCAAGGCGCTCGGGGGATCTCAGGAAAAGGGTGTAATTATAGGAATGTGGCTTATTGTATTGAAATGAGCCTGGGGCTCCGCTAGGCACGTCCGCCCGGCGTCGCCGACTTACCGGTTTACTCTTTTCCCATCGGAGGTAATCGGTCGTAATTGCCGACTCCCGCGCCCCGTCACGCGTGGGGACTGCGTCCCTCTACTCCCGGCCTTGGCTCAGTGTGGGAAAAGCATGCTTTCCTTTTCACTAGAACTCGCACTTTTGGAGAAGTTGCTCCCCGTGTTTTACTATGAGTAGAAATGAAAGTTCTCGGGCGTGAGAGCAGAGCGGTCATGCGAGCGCAGCCTGCGGCAGAGCGACTTCCAGAGGCACCTCTGGAACCTGTTGGAAGCTTCGGGCTATAGGGGGGAGGCGGGTGGACGGAGACAGCCTTGCACCCTTAATTTCCAAGAATGTTCTTGGTGATCGCTTTTTCCTTATACGCTCGGATGCCCCAGAGGGAAAAGCGGTAGAGTTTAGTGATCAGAAATCTCGGCTGTTGTTGCAGGGCCTTGGGGTGCGGGGAGAGCCGTACAGGGCACCGTTCACTCATTCCATCGGAAGTCCAATCCTGGATTTCCTTTTCCCACGACGGGGAAGTATTTTACAGGATCGAGTAGGGGAAAAGAAAAACTGCCCAACACAGACACTGGGTATGATGAATGAAATGACTTTATTCGAGTTATTTTAACTTAACAAGCGGCGCATACGTTGGATATCAAAGGCCACGCTGGCCACCACCACCTCCCGGCCCCTCCCTCTTCCCGAAACCCCCTACCCACTCCCCTGGACTATCTGCTCGCAGAAATTCTCCCGCAGTTTGTCTCCCCTTCCTCAGTCTTTCTGAGAATCTCTGTCTTTGCCCTTCTGTCCGTCTCTCCTCCACCCCTCCACCCCCCGCCCAACCTCCGCCCCCGCTCCCCAGGCTTGGAAACTCCGCGCAGGAGCCCGGGTCACAATAGTGCGTTTCACGGTTTCCTCCACCGCTTCGCCATGGGGAGGGGAGCACGGGGCTGTTCCTTTCGTCTGCCCACGAGAAAGAAAGGGGCTTTGACAGAGGTAGTTATTTCTTCCTAATTTACAACCTCGAGGCTCTGTGCTCCCGGCCCCAGCGGCCGCGAGCCGGGGCGGCAGAACGTGTTTGCAGGCGCGAAGGCTTCGCCTAGGTAACCGGCCCTTTGGGGAGGAGGACGGTGGGGCTCCGCTGAGCTGCGGAGAGGAGGCGAGTTCGCGAACGCTGGGCGCTCGGAGGAATCCTTCCCTAGAGAGGTGGGACCCCCACTCACCCTAGTCCGGAGGCCGCCCCTTCTGAAAGGCTCCGCTTGAAAGGCCCCCGGGGAGGGGCGGGAACTGTGGGTATCCACTGCAGAACGCCGAGGGAGGGGTGCTGGAGGCACCCACTCAAGATGCAGGGAGACCAGAAGCACACGCTACTGTCATGGAAAGATCAGCTGCGCCAGCGCTTCACAGAGCGCAAGCTTTTGGTTGGAGCAGATAGGTTTGGGGGTGGCAAGGGAATCCCCCATTTCCTGGCCGTCGAGGGTTTCCCAGATCTGGGCCTCCGGCCCCCGATTTCGCCCGTGGGCATGTTACGACCGCTGAAATGCGGGAGATCAAACTCACACTGCCAGCACACTCCAGGACGTTTTGTGTTTGGGTTTTCCCCCCCCCCCCCCCCCCCGGGCCCTCCATCCAATCTTCGAGCTCTGCCCACCCCCAGCAAAGGGGGCGCTATAAGCCGGAGTTTGGGGCAGCCAGATCCTCCCCCCAAGCCCGCCCAGCCGCGCTTTCAGCTACAAAGTTTCCGTAGGCTGTGAGCTGAGACTGTCCTCCCAGAGTTGCGCTAAGCGCCCTTCGGAATGTGCCCCCTCTGGGCTGCAGGTGGCAAGGACCCTGGAGGCCGCCCACCGTCGGGGTCGCCGCCCTCTGAGTACAGGGGACCCCCTCCCTACCCGCCCCACCGGCCGCGAACGCCGACCGTCTGCCTGCCAGGCTTCCAACGCAGCCCTCTTTCCTCTGTGCCCTTTTGTTTGCTTGACCCCTGGCCCCCGAAACTCGCGGCTAATAGAAGCGAAGCTCCATTAGCATTTAGAATGAAAAGCGCAGACTTTCTTAATTCCTCGGGGCATTCATGCATTCGTTCCGGACCTTGTGCATTTCCTATGCAACGTGTAAAATTTGTATTTGAGGGGTGGAGGCGGGCATCATTGGAAAATGGCTATTTTCCGCTTATTCACAACCGCTGACCCCAAATTCAGACGGAACTTAAACCTCAAGTATTCTCCTTTCCCTGGTTTTCCCAACTTCGCGAGCGCGGAGCTAATAATGGAGGAAAAGACATCAATTTCTTGGCGACGACAGGCTGCTGGGCTTTTAGCCTTAGTTCGCATACCGTAAAACCGCGGTGAACGCGGTGGGTGCTGACAGCCTTTCCTGGGCTTCCCTCAAGGCAAGGTGATGCTTCTGGCCCAAGAACTCCGGGACCCTCCAAACGCCTTTACATACCCTTATGATAATTCTTTGTAATTAATTAGCACTTCTAGACCTCTCCTCTCCCTTGCCCTCGCCCAGCCCCAGGCTCTGTGATCTAGCCTGGTCTTACTGAGATCTCTGTCCTCTCACCCGGTGCTAGCAGAGCCCACTGCGGGAGAGCGCAGCCCGGCAAGCCCGGGCCCTGAGCCTGGACCCTCTGCGGAGCAGGGGAGCACCGCTGCCTCTTCACCTGGCAGGACGTCTCCGGCTCCTACACTCTCAGCCTCCGCTGGAGAGACCCCCAGCCCCACCATTCAGCGCGCAAGATACCCTCCAGGTAGGTCTTACGGGAGATCACTTATTCCTCTTTCTTAGGAAGAAGTAGGTGGAGGAACCACACACGCAGTGGGCAGGCTGGTCAACTCTCCCACTGCCAGAACAGCTACTGCTGGCCTGGCATTTCACAGTACAGGTGGCTTCCTCACTGGAAGCTCCTCTGAGGCCACCGCCTGTTGCTACTAGCGGAGACGCCAGATTAAATTAAGCATTGCATTTCTCAGAATTATTTTTCCTAAGCAAAATGCAAACACTCCAATAGATTGGGGTCGGTTATACATTTTAATGACTTAATTTTTGCCTTCCTTTTCTACCCAGGGTAGGCATTTAAGAGTTACAGACTCAGTGCAATCGAGACATTTTTGTTTGTATAAACCCCAAATTCATTTGGGTGCAGAAATGTAGATGATTGAAGCTCAGAAGGAAGTGGAAGAACATTGGAGCTGAAAGCCAAGGAGTAAATGTTAAATTTGGCAAAAGAAAGGATGGCAAGTTTGGTTTGTGCCACCTCTTTACAGATTTGTTAAAGGGATACTAGGTGCCAGGCCTGT
Source organism: Ctenodactylus gundi (assembly GCA_004027205.1). Taxonomy (NCBI): domain Eukaryota; kingdom Metazoa; phylum Chordata; class Mammalia; order Rodentia; family Ctenodactylidae; genus Ctenodactylus; species Ctenodactylus gundi. The sequence continues at coordinate 525,099 of PVKB01000207.1, read as the reverse complement.
GTAGCAAAGATATGCAGATAAGCAGAGCACAGTTCCAGCAAGCTCATCTTCCAGCTGGAAACTTCAGAAGACACAAAGAAGAGAAATAGGTAAAGAAGGGCAGCGAGGAAGGACTGAAAAGACCAGGGGAGAAATCGTAGAAGTGCTCAAGGGAGGAGAGTAGATGAATGACACGGTAGTGTTCTTGCTGGAAAATGATTAGCCTTTCATTTCATCCCAACAACTGGCCAGACACCAATATAAGTAGTCCTTTTGCTTTCAACTAATAAGTAGGCTTTTTAGGCTCTGCTTGAAAGAAAGAAGAAGAAAAAAGACTTGAACCATCCTCTCTCCTCATCACTGCTTCCTCCAACAGGCCCTCCTCACCTTTTCACAAGTCAAGATTTCATCCCATACACTCATGACTCAACCAGAGTAGGAAATGTGGGTGAGAGAAAGATGTCAAAGGAAATACGAAGTACTCACGGTTCTATTAGTCACACCTTTTACACCATAGACTCCAAAAAGATGTTAAGCACCTGGTTTTCCTTTGGCTCAGAAAAACCAACCACCAGAAACTGCCCATTTTATCACTTCTATTTAACCATGAAGAAGGAAAATGATTAAATAAATCACCCACTAGGGCCAGCAGTTCTCAGGGCCTTCTGACGCAGTTCAACAACCTCTCTGAACAATAGGAAGGTCCTTGGATGACACCGGTTGCTTTGGGGCCTCAACATGGTCAAAATGGCAAAGAAATCGAATTTATTGAGAAATTGCTTTCTTCTTTTCCAGGGATCTAAGTCTTCTATCATAAGACACTACCTAGACTAACTTGCCTGTTATAATTGGTGTTAACTACTATCACCAGTCACTGGCATATCTTATTAGTCAGAATTGGTAAACATATGTATATATGTATGTATTGAGAAAGTCATATAAATATATATGTATATATGTATTGTACTGTATAGCAGAGAGCAGATCTGGTGGGTGTATTTTTGCAGCTGCTAATCTTTTTCTTTGCAGATGGCACAAACTCCCCCAGTCCATTTCCTGGGCCTGCATTCCCACCTCACCACCTAGCTGGCTGAAGTCATCAACAGGGGTCCAGTTTGTGCAGGCTGCTAGTCCTCAGTGGAGGAGTAGGGAGGGGGTGGGAAAAGGCGACCACAATGTGTGTGGGCAGCCTCAGTTGGCACTCATGAAATGTTAGAATGTCACTGTCTTCCTTGGCCAGTAAGTCCCACACAGGACATCTTTTGACTAGGGCATAGGTTTACAAATGAATGCGTGTGGCTTGGGCCAATGGCCCTTTTCTCCCAAAAGTAGCTGGCTTTCCCTTTGTCCTGTCAGCTCCTGGCTGAGGAGGACACTCCAATTAGTTCATAGGACTCAAAACCACTTTTAAACACCATCTTTGGGCCTGTAAGAGAAGATATCCAGTTCCCAGATCTGTTAGAGAGCAGGGCAAAGAAGAGGAGATGAGTATTAAAGTCCCCTTTGTCTGTCATGGATTCAGCTGTCTTCCCAGGGAGGAAAGAAGTAAGCGTGGGGCGTTTGAGTCTGTGCTACCAGAAGGAGCAGAGGATGTCACTTCCTCTGTTTCCCAGATTAGAGAGCCCTGAACCGACGCTGCCTATTAGCTGAGGAGAGTGTTGATTTGCTTCTGAGAAACCTTTCTGCTTGTCCCTGCAGATATGCCCTGCGTGCAAGCCCAGTATAGCCCTTCGCCTCCAGGGTCCAGTTATGCAGCGCAGACTTACGGCTCGGAATACGCCACAGAAATCATGAACCCAGACTACACCAAGCTGACCATGGACCTCGGCAGCACCGAGATCACTGCCACGGCCACGACATCCCTGCCCAGCTTCAGCACCTTCATGGAGGGCTACTCCAGCAGTTACGAAATCAAGCCCTCTTGCGTGTACCAAATGCAGCCGTCTGGGCCGCGGCCTTTGATCAAGATGGAGGAGGGCCGCGCTCCCGGCTACCACCACCACCACCATCACCACCACCACCACCACCACCATCACCAGCAACCCCAGCAGCAGCCATCCATTCCGCCCCCATCCGGCCCAGAGGACGAGGTCCTGCCCAGCACCTCCATGTACTTCAAGCCGTCCCCGCCGTCCACCCCGACCACGCCCGGCTTCCCCCAGCAGGCAGGGGCGCTGTGGGACGACGCGCTGGCCGCTGCGCCCGGCTGCCTCGCCACCGGCCCGCTGCTGGACCCGCCCATGAAGTCGGTGCCCGCGGTGGCCGGGGCGCGCTTCCCGCTCTTCCACTTCAAGCCCTCGCCGCCGCACCCGCCCGCGCCCAGTCCGGCCGGGGGCCACCACCTTGGTTATGACCCTGCGGCCGCCGCCGCGCTCAGCCTGCCGCTGGGGCCCGCCGCCGCATCGGGCAGCCAGGCCGCCGCGCTGGAGGGCCACCCATACGGGCTGCCGCTGGCCAAGAGGGCTGCCGCGCTGGCCTTCCCGCCGCTCGGCCTCTCGGCGTCCCCGACAGCGTCCAGCCTGCTGGGCGAGAGCCCGAGCCTTCCGTCGCCGCCCAACCGGAGCTCATCTTCGGGCGAGGGCACGTGCGCCGTGTGCGGGGACAACGCCGCCTGCCAGCACTACGGGGTGCGCACCTGTGAGGGCTGCAAGGGCTTCTTCAAGGTGAGCGCGCGCGACTGCTTGGGCGCGCCCTCCCCTCGGGCCAGCCCCCTGGCCCAAGGGAGCGGTTGCCGGAGGGATTCTTGTCCTTCCTGGTCGGAGAAGTGTGATCAGCACACAGGAGCATTGCTATAGCCTTGCCTAGGACCTTCATGCCTATTTTCCCGGGGGTATAAATGTGAGGCCTGTGTTCAGGAGCAAAGTCTGTGAATCTACTGACCTGGCATTGCCTTGCAATTTTTCTGGAGAGGGCTTTCTGCAGATTGTCATGAGGATCTGTGATTTCAACAATGCAAAACCTCGCTGCGTGGCTTGTCCATCCGGGAGAGTGTCAGAGAGAAGAGTGTTCCAAGTAGCAGGCCCTAGGCTTTTGTGTCTTAGGGAATCTCCCGGTAAGAGCTGAGACTCTGGAATCAGACAGACCTGATGTGGATTCTGGCCAATCTATAGCTGTTTTTATTAACAGTGTCTTGAAGATAGATAATCGTCCTTCTTTCATTGGTGAGAAAATGAAGGTTCAGAAAAGTAATCTAACCACCTCAGGACACACACTCAGAGCGTGGGAGGGAGGCGGGATGCTAACTCGTGTTGACTAGACCCCAAAGTGAACACCCCTTATATAGCTGTGGGGTGACAGAACAAGTAGACAGGAGCAACTGGTCAGATGCGGCTTGGGGCCACTGTCTTTATGAAGTTAGAGTGCTACCAACCCACTGTCTCCTCTAGAAACATGTTCCTACCTCTGTGCCAATTCAGTGCCAGGTTTCAACATTGCATTCCCTCACAGATACAGAGGAGATGTTTATAGTGGAGGATTGCAAAACTCACCAGATTTTACCTGTGAGGAAGCTGAAACCTAGACAGGAGAGCCATTGGGCAGGCTCTCCACAGCAGGGTAGCTGCATGGGGGCACATGGGATGGGTCCACCCGGCTTCCGTGACTCCAGAATTCGGTGCTCTTTCTACTGGGAGAGTGGGTGGGGAGGAAGACCTTGTACTCTTAACTGCTTTGCCTTCTGCTTGGTTACATTAGGCGCTTCTGTACCACCCTCCTTACTCCCAACCCCACTATTATTTTGAGGACTTAAGCACCTACACAAGTCTCTCCCTAGCCACCAATGCCAGGCAAGGTAGAGGGAAAACGGAAGAGGAATGTGATTGGGTAGGCAGGATTTGGGAGGCCAATAGGATGTATCTAGGAACCTGTTGGAATTGAGGTCAGAGGCTCAGATAAGAGCCTCGATTTGTCACCTGTCAATTGTATGACATTAGGCATGACATTTCTTTCCAGTCCTCAGAGAATGACTATATTAAATAAAATTAAAACATATACAAAAGCACTCTATAATATCTAAAAGGCCAAAAATAATAGTTTATTGTTAAATGAAAACTACAAAGTATTTGTAAAAATGCATTTGTGGGGGTATACATACTAACAACCAACGGTTATTTTTGATATAAGAATGGCAGTATGTTCTTAATTGAATTTTGTATATAAATGAGAAAATGCTTATGAGTGGATTTTGCAGTATGTTAAATGCCCTGCAGGTACACCCAAATATGAGATTTCAAATGCAGATCTTTGCCCTTCTTTACTGTTCAGGTTAGCCTTTATTATATATTTTTTTCTGTCTTGACTATTCATGCTTCACCAGGGCTACATTCAAGTCACTGCATTCCTTTAGCAGATTTGGTTTTTGCAACATTTCAGGGGAGGCCGTGAATGGCCATGGAATAGGGAGCATAAAAGGAGAAAAGAAAGAAAAACAAGAGAATTTTGAATGATTCACAAATAGAATCACCCCTAAATAATTGAAAGTTGACCAAGATCTGGAAGTGGTAACACATTCTGAATCTGAGATGTCCAATAAGTGTTCCTCAACAGCTTCCCTTTTCTGCAGCAATCCCTTGAAACAAATCTATACTTGAAACAGGGGGCGGGGGAGGGGGTCAGGATAGGGGAGAACCACCCCACAGATCTGTTAATTAAGGAAGCTGGAGCAGGTTTTACCCAGTGGCTTCCCACCATTAAATTGAATTCTTTAAAAATGTGACATGAAGTGCAGTTAATGATGGGAATTCAGTGATTGAACCATAACGATCTCTCCTTGTCCTTAAATGTGGAGGCTCACATAAGTATGGGGGAAACTTGGGGTTATTTGGAGAAATGTATACCTGAAGCGAAATGCCACCAACACTTAAATTGGTATATTGCCTGGAGGACAATGGCAAGAGATTAGAAATTACTGCATGTTCAATGAAAAGGAGCTTCATTCAGAAATATCAGTCTCCTATCCCTTTAGACTGCTGAGAATCTAAAGCTGTTTGGGCCTCAGAATTTTGCATTTCAAACTGGGCGGATAGGTCTTAAGCTTGACACAAATTGCCTTTGTTAGATTTTTGAAGTTTTACTTTAGAAACCGTACCCTCAAATTAAACTAAAAGGTAACAAGAGTGGAAGCCGAAACATGGGATTGCAGGATCATTGAAAATAAAGGAAAACAAAGATTGAAAAGTAAACTGAGAATTTTGCAAGCAAAATAGATCACAAAGCCAAAGGTATCTGGATTGTCTTTGTGTGTGTGTGTGTGTGAGTGTGTGTGTGTGTGTGTGTGTGTGTGTGTGTGTGTGTGTGTGTGTATCCCTGACATTCCAAATAGGTCCCATCATTTTGCCCTATTTGGATTTGTACAGATCCAGGTAATTTCTAAACAATTTCAACCTACATGGTAAAATGCATCCATTTGAGCAAATGTTTTCAATTATGAAAACAAGCATTCTTTTACATTTGAAGCATAAAATATGTTTAATTATTTCTCCATGTGTCATTCCAAAATTCTATGTGATTCTGAAAAATACAGCATTATTTTTATACGCAAGCCCAAGTTTTATGATGTGCCTTTTACAATATGGCCATTTTGGTTCTTGTGTCAACAGTCATTTATGAAATAATATGTTAATGGGAATCTTCACCAGAAGGACACGGCTTTCATGTTTCTGTCTCTCAATCTTATATGTCTTTTGGATTTTTTGTTCCTTTTTTGGATTTGATGTTGATTGTTAGTATCCAATTTTAAGGTTTTTGCTTTCAAAGTCAGAAATGGCCAGCTTACATATATTCTTTAAAGGTAAATAACCATAACCCATAAAGACCCAGTAAGTAAAATTTAAAAATTAAAAGTACTTCCCATATGTTTTTAACAAGACAGATCCGGTTTTGCTTTTTATGGTTTCGTCTCTGTTGTGTAACAAAGCCAGTTACTGTGATATTTGACTTACAATAGCGATAGCTTGCAAAGTACATCCCCGATCATTTTGATTTTATTTTAATAAGGTCAGCAATAATCAGGGGAGTAGAACAAGTAGAAAATTGTTCCCAAGGGGATATTAAAAGTGGAGATAATCTAATCCTCCAAGGTATGATATGTTGACCTGGTAATTTCAGATATGATTTTATCATTCAGAGTTGGGTGTCTCCTGAGACTTGCTTCAGAACAATCAGAGATGATTTTCATTGTCAGCAGCTAACACTAATAAAATTGTTTTTCCTGCAGGCTAGCGTGTTAGGAAATTAAATTTATCTAATTATAAGGATTGCACTGTCGCTTTTCACATTGTAATTAAAATACATCTTGTCAGGTCCTACCTCTTTCCAGAAACTATTAGTTGACTATCTCTGTTTTATTTTTTTTTTCTTTCTCTCTCTCAGAGAACAGTGCAGAAAAATGCAAAATATGTTTGCCTGGCAAATAAAAACTGCCCAGTAGACAAGAGACGTCGAAACCGATGTCAGTACTGTCGATTTCAGAAGTGTCTCAGTGTTGGAATGGTTAAAGAAGGTAAGGATGTAATACTTTTTATCCAGTTTGCTATTCTCAGCCATCACTGAAAAAAATGTTAATATTTGTGTTGGGATGATGGACCTTCCTAGTTTCTCTTTCCTTCCAACCTTTTATTTGGATGGTATATATTTAGATTTAAAAATATCTGAGGATTGCTTATTCTGATCCCCCCAAAATCAATAGAGAGTTTGTGTGCATGCATGTGCGTTCTATTTAAGAAGGAGAATTTCAGGGCTAATTCATTATACGAAGTGTAAGTATGCCTGTCTTTTTGTACTGCTTGCTTTAACTCCCATTAAATCATTATTGAGTATTATTTCAAACTTTAGCCACTATAAAATGGTTGTTGTCAAAGATGATTACCCAGTGAGCTTCTATTTTGATTCTTATGATTTTTGCCTACTCATAACGTAATCCTTAAAGATTGTTTGCTGTCTCTCTTGGCATCAGTTGTGCGTACAGACAGTCTGAAAGGAAGGAGAGGCCGGCTGCCTTCCAAACCAAAGAGCCCTTTACAGCAGGAACCGTCTCAGCCCTCTCCACCTTCGCCTCCGATCTGTATGATGAATGCCCTCGTACGAGCTTTAACAGACTCAACACCCAGAGATCTCGATTATTCCAGAGTAAGTCTTGTGACATCTTGCTTTTGGGTGAATGATCAGCATCTCTACTCATGATATGAGTATTAAGAGTTGATTGAAGGCCTCTGGGCCTGCCGCCATGCTAGTCAGTTTTCATGCCTTTTCTGTGTTTCTCATTTCATTTAGCGATTCAGTGCAACCATGGCACCAAATAATTTTTGCCTTATTGGATCTCTAAATGCCTTGACAAATGATCCTGATAGTGCTGCACCTGTTACTTCCATTGTTGTAGGACTCCTGGTGGTTGTGCCAATGAAAATCTGCACACGTGAGCTATATTTTATAGATAGATTTCTTTCATGGTTTAGACAGAGTGGCTGCTGCTACTTTCATATCAGCCCAGCTGAATGGGTTTCTAGTTATCCTTAAGCCGTTTTCCCATTCCATGTACATCGATTGATCTGCTTCTGACTCAGAGGGATTTCACCATTAATGGTGAGGAACAAGCTCTGGCCTTGATATCAGGAGTGTCAGGAGGACTGGGATGGAATGCCGCCTCTGCTGCTTCCTGCCTATGTCACCTGGCTCCTGCTCTTGGTGTTTTCTTCTCTACAGTGGAGATGATTATGATACTTAACCCCAGAGAGGTGCTTTGAACAAAAAATGATGGAAATATTTGAAAACTATAAATGATGACCAGTGTTGTTACTTGAATCAACCAAAACATGCCAACATTTTAATATTGAGATACAGAAAAACTTCATCAACATGAGCCTAGCAAATTCATTTCAAATTTGGATAATGCTGAGGAGACCTGTGAGAGGATTTTCTAAGAACATGTGCAAATGTTACTGTAAAGGCATTTTTTAAAAAGGATTTAGAAGAAAACAATTGTAAAATAGGGTCTAACTGAAGAGTGAAGGAAATAGAAAGTGATCATGATTACTGGATAATTTCTATCTGCTGCACACAGAGGTACGTTGTCTAATTTGATTCTTTTGGCAACTGCGTATTCTAAGTACTATTATCTCCCCTGGAAGATAAGAAAACAAAAATGCAAGTAAAGAGAGCCCAGTGCAGACAGAGGTCCTCAGTTGGTTGATCTATTTGGTGGCTACTACCGGATTGTCATCCTGGGTCTTGTTAACATTTCAAGCCTCTGGTTAAATGACTGGCAATAGTATCAGTATGTCTTTGCTATATGCCCTCCTTTTAGGTTCTAGTGTTGACAGAAGTGATTGGTTACCTGCTGTGATCCTCTTTTCCTCATCCCTGCCTTCATTAGGCTAAGAAGCCTGCTCTTCACACCTCATCACAAGACTCCTATGAGAATCAGGGTAGATCCCTAGCACTAAAGGCTAAGAACCCTTATTCTGATTGCAAGTAGCATCTCTTGACTGAAGTCAAGTCTCAAATAATAGTAGAACAGAATGATATAGCCGTTATAGGTTACACTTCAGCAGCGTGAAAGCCTAGGTGAAAATTTCAGTATCATCATTTACTAGCTGGATGGCCATTACTAGCAACTGCTTAAACTTTTTAATGCCTCAGTTTCCCTATTTGTGTTATAGGGTAATAATATCTGCTCTTGGGGTTGTTTTGAAGGTGAGATGTGCCAAAGCTTTAGCACAGTGCCCTGTGTGTCATTTCCTTGACCACACTTTCTTACTCTACCACTTGTTGATGTACTGATGAATATGAACTTACACATACCGGCTACCATGCAGCAATGCCATTAAGATAAGCATTGTGATCTCCATAGCACAGGTAAGGAAATTAAAATGACTTGCTGAAGATTGCACAGTAACATGCATCTAAGCTAGAATTAGAAACCAAATGTATTGGACCCAAAAGTCTGTGCTTCTTAATAATGGAGTTTACTTCTTCTCTGATTTCAGTGAAAGCAGGTGCTAGGAAAGTATTTGGGATTGAGGACTTCTCTTTGAAGCAACGCTGGCTTCTCATGATGTAATTCCTCTGCAGCAGTGCCTTATCTAAGGCTACAGCACTTGATCTGATATCGTTTCAGGGCATTTGACATCACTATTAAAGACCAATCTAGAGAACATAAGCCCTCAAAGTGATATTTTGGCCTCAGATTATCCAATTATCAGTCCACATGGTCTAATTATTCATTCAGTGGCAAACCCTCCCCAGCCCTCTGAGCTGTCCCAGTTGGGAACTCTCTTCACACTAAAAAATCAATCCAGTGTATTTGCTTGCCTCTGCACCATTCAGTCTGTTAGTCTAGAGTCACCATCCTCATCAACAAACATTTATCCAATTTAATTGTTAGCTTTGTCCAAAATAGCAGATTGACTATGCCAGAGTCAGGGTCACACTGATACTACCTGTGGGGCCTAGCTCAATTTTGCAAAGCATATTTATTTTAATTGCATTGTTTTGAAATCAGGTTGAACCTTATAGCTAGAGTTCTCTTGCTTTTAGATAGCTTTACAAAATTATCAAAAATTGGACCAAAATCAACTAAATTAAAAGACTTTTTTAAAAACATAGTGAGTTTTCATCAAAAACTTGGATGAAGGCATAGGAGCATGCTGATCACATTTGCAGATGACAGAAATCTGGGAGGGATCGCTAATATGATGGATGTCAGTATCAACATTCAGAATGATCTCGACAGGTTGGAACAGAAAGGGCTGCAACCATCACGAAGAAAGTTAACAAAAATAAATGTGAAGCTCAGTGTTTAGAATTCAAAAAAAAAAAAAAAAACAGGGGAGAGCCTTGGCTTGTCAGCGGTTCATGTTAAGAAGAACCTTGGGAGTTTTTTCCATAGACACTCAATATGAACCAACAAGGTCTGTGAATGGCGGAAGTGAGGAAGGCTGAATTACCTGCTGCACTAGAACTATGAGACCAAAACCAAATTCAGAATGGTCTATGGACTTGGTCCTATCAGACCACACTTTAAGGAATGAGTCCAAGCTGGGTTATTTTTAAATTAACATAATGCTTTATTTAAGCTGTATAGACAAAGGGAAATCACGTACATGTCTCTCATTTGCATGTGAAAATGCTAAGGATGTACAAGCTGGGATTTAACAAGAATATGGATATATTGTTCTAGAAACTTGGAGGGAATTGTTGAAGGAAATGGAAATAGGAAGAAGATTCGGTGGAATTAGATAATTCTTTCAATAGGACTGTTGCTCCTGCAGATGTAGAGGGAGAAAGAGAGGGAATTATTCCAACTTAATTTGAGGATGAACTCTCCTGGTCACACCAGCAGCTGTCAAAGTGTGAGTTCAGCAACACGAGAAGTAATCAAAGAGAACATGTAACAGGATTCCTCACAAGGGAAAAGGTTATTCTGGATGACATTAAGTCCCTTCCAACCCTTAAGATTTCATGATTCTGATGTTTATTTGCTGTCCCTAGATGCAAGTGCTCACATACGCATACACACATATGAATAGGTTTGATTACATAGCTTGGTATTTATCAATATTGAACTTGCTTTGTTCTCAATCAAAATATTAGTACTTGAATGAAACAAACGAATTTATTGAGTGCCTGCTTTGAGCCAGATATCACCACATATAGTCTTTCAGAATTTCACTTAAGTCTATAGCTATGTTTAGCATAATTTTTGTTTCAGTAATTTTATAAGACTGCTATTTCTTGAAAATCAACTTTCATAATACCTTTTCCTTAATATTTTATATTTATAAATTTATAAACCAGAGGTGTTCTTGAGGTCATCTATGCCAGGCATGTCCAATCTGTAGCCCACCTGTTTTTTTTTTTTTTTTGCCCTTGTTTTTTTTTTAAGTGAAGAGAAACTGTGTTGGGCCACAGAAAAAGATACACAGTAGAGTTAATGTACTGTATGTAATTTCTAAAACTTCCCCCTTTAATTGCTTATTACAACATTTAGAAAATTAAGAACAAAAGCAATAAAGAAATAAACAACAAAATAACTGGTGGGCCACAGATTGAACATGCCTGCTATTCGACCCCCATATCTTCTACAAAGTAAAGTAAGGGTTAAAGGGGCTATTTGCTAAAGGTCAACGGCAGAGCTGGGATAAGATCCAAATCACATCACTCAAGGTAATATGCTTCTATTTTTATCATACTGCCGCTGTTATTTAATAGCAATTTACTAGATTTTTTAAAAATAGAAACTTCATATTTATTAAAAATTGCAATAATAATGAGATATAACCAATTATTTTTGAAGGCAAACTATTCAGATATTGATACAGTGAAAACCATCATTTTCTCTTTATTTGTATCTGTTTGATCCTACCTTTCAAAAGTAACTGACATTAGCATTGTAATAAGTATTCATAATTTATTACATTTAAAATAAGAATTAGTCCTGCCAAGATTGAGTTGGAGAACTGGTTTGATCAATACAATGTATTAAACAAGTGTTATCTCCCCTAGTGAATCAGGTCAGGAAAGAACAGAGATGTGCTGCCAGCCCAGTATATTTTAATTGTCACGTATCAGGATATGTGCCGTCAAGGTGGAAATGAGCAGTTTTCTCCCTAGTAGTTGGAAAGGGAAAGTTTTTGTTTCAAGTCACAGAGGGAATGAATGTTTCAAGAGGCCAGAAGAGAGCTCCTGAGCTCCGTGATGCATTCCTGGCTCTGGGACCTTCACTTCTCCTTTGGGCCAAACTTCTCTTCCTCATAAATGAGCTCAGATCATTGTACATCAGTGCAGTCAAAACATGTCACGTTTGATTTGTTTCTCCTCAAAATGCTGCTATTCTCTGCCCCACAGTTGCTTTTAATTTAGCAGTACAAGTATATATAGACACTGGCCTTGGCTTCAGTGCTTGCATAATTACTAATGAGGAAATACACTTAATGACCTCCTTAGTTGGTCATTCCAAGTATTTTTCAATACACTAGGATGTTTTCTGGTAATTGTTACCACTTAGAGTGCAGAAACAGACTGTAAATACAAGAGATATTGCTCAGCTAAAACCAGGCATCGGCAAACGTCATTAAATGTTAACAAAATAGGCTGTAAGAAATCATGTGGCTAACACGTATTACACCTGCAGAGTAAGCAGCATGAAGACTGCCAAAGAATGCCTTCATGAAACTTCACAGAAAGCACTCCCAAACTGCCACCAGTGAAATCATCAGATGATTTCAGACCAGGTCTTGCCCTACTGCAGGCCTCAATTTCCTTATTCGAACAGTGAAGCGATTGAACTAACTGCATTCCTCTGGTCCTGCTAGCCTTCTCCTTCCCTGACCCTCCAGCTTTTGTCCTTGCTAGGCTGCACTAGGAGTACCGGTCAGCATTTCCCTAGGAGTGGAACCCAAACTGCCTTTTCCAGAAAGAGCCCAGGTGTTTACTTTAAAATGCAGACTTCCAGGCCTCACCAGACTTCCTGAATCAGAATTGAGCAGAGAGGGAGGCAGGCAGCAATCCAAATTGAATCAAGTGCCTTGGGTGATTCTTTGGCACACTCAGGTTTGAGAGCCACCAACGTAGGTTGATATTGACATTAGATTTTCAAGTTTTTGTTGGAGTCTAAAGAGTTAAGCAATAGAGATATAATTTTTTCAGAAAGTAATTCATTTAACAGATAGTGGTTGCATGGCTGTTGGGTATCAGATATGAGGGCAGTGTACACATTGATTGTTGAGCCAGACGAAGCTTCTGCCCTCAAGAAGCTTATATGCCAGTGAAAGAGAATAGAGAAAACTGTTACAATGTCATGGGTGGCAGGAGGGTTTTAAATTTTTTTGTTTGTTTGTTTCTGGGTTTTTTGGGGGGAGAGAAGGACAGGCAGTTAGATCAGAAAATAAGAAACTTAGCAGAAATAATTTATGGCCAGGTTTTTCATTGTCAATCTGCGAAATATCTCTTTTAACGTGTAAGAACCTAAGAATATATATGCTTAGTTTGACCACAGAATGATCACATCTAAAATTTTTAGAGATGTAAAGGTATAGGACAAGAGAAATAGCTTAAGGAGAGAAAAACATGTCCTTATGATATTGAGATATTTAGCTAGGCCTGAAAATCAGGTGAATATTCGATTCCACATTGTCTTTAAAGCATGGATCACATTTGTAGGCTCTTAGGGCTGGTATTCACCACGTGAATAACGTATTTTGCCTTCAGGCTGTTGCCTCTAGGAGATGGCACCTCAAGACTCAGTTCCGTTTATACAGTATCCATTGCTGTCATTTGCAGCTCTAGATTTTCATTCCAGGTGCTTTAGAAAAATCTCCATTAAGAACTCATTGTCAGTGCATGTAAATTGATGTCTTTGACTAGTGCAAAGCCACATTCTGATGAGCCAAATATCCTTACAGACTGGAAAAAAAATTAGCTTAAGTAGGGGAGGGGGAGTTCATTTTTAAAAAACTATCTGTATTTGGCCAGTGTGGAATCGTCATGATCCGTAAACAAATATTTCTAGATTTTCTTCAGTGAGCCCAAATTTACCTCAACCAGAGATAAAGTGATGGCAGAGGAGCCCAGAGGGAACAGTGGGCTCAGTCTCTATACTCCAGGTCCACCCTGCAAGGCCAGGCAGAGACCCTGAGATGTTCTATTTCTTTAAATACTTTGTGCAATAGAGAAGATGATGTTTCTTTTCTCTCAGCATTGGATGCTGACACTCCAGTTACCCACAGGTGACTGGTGGGTCAGACTGAATCTAGTTTGACTCCAGAGTTCTGGGACTTTGACCGGAATCATTGCAGGTGAAGCCCCAAGGGTCTGGCTGGAACCTGGCAGACCGGCCTGCTGGCTTTCCTCCTCACTGGGCTCTGTAGGAGAGAAATGCAGACACACACACACACACACACACACACACACACACACACACACACACACACACACACACGGTGCAGGCAGGAACTGCTCTTCCCTGAGTGCAGGAGCCATGAAATGTGAGCCCAGCAGGGGCGGAGGCCCGCAAAGGACCCCTGGTTGGTGGCTTCCAAACAAATATTGAAAGCAGGGCATTTGCTGAGTTGTGGGCCATGTTTGGGGGCAGTCAGTGCCGGAGGGAGCTATTAGATCCCACTCCCAGGGAAAAGTTTACATCCTTTTCTCTCCCTTTAAACCATTTTAAAACAAAATAATGCTGAATTAGTGTCAATTTGTAGGCAGTGACACCGTATCTGGTATGATTTAGTAATATTTAGAAACTTTGAATATAAGAGGTAGAAGAAACCTGAAGGGTCAGCTAATCCAGTCGATCTGTTTCATGACAGAAATAGACACAAGGAGGTGAAGTGATTTGTGTATAGCTGCATGGCAAATCAGCGTCAGCGACCCACCCCCCCACCTTGCTATGTGATTCAATATATGTCACATAGTCACTTGGGTGCCTCACATGTAAGACTTTCAGCTTTAGAGAGTTTCTACCCCAAATTTCACCCGCCTTTGGAGAGCATATGGAATTAGACTACTATAAGAGGATAAAAAAAAATTTAAATCCATTTTTGTCCATTCTCCTCCACTAAGAGTGCATGTGCTGAAAGGGCGTGGCGGGAAGTGTATAGCTCTCTGCCAAGGGTCATGCAGCATCTTTTAAGATCCTTGAAAGGGGGTTGGGGAGACTGTCCCCTTCCCTGGGCTGTACTCCTATAATCCATGGCATCACATTGTCTAGAGATTCTTAGACTCCTAGGTATATTGTGAGATTGTCAGGAATGGAGGAACCAGGAATCAAAACTGGACCTGATGCTTTAGGATCTTAGAAAGCCAGTGTAAAAATTAGAAACCTCCTTCTTCTACCCATTCCCCCGTTCAGTAAGTATGACGGCTAATTCCAAGTATGAGAAGAATTATCATCACTGTCACCATTTGTTAAACTTGTTTTAGATGTCAGACTTCCCTGTTGTTATTACACTTAATTGCCACAACTGAATTTTACAGAAGATTTTATTATCCTCATCCTACAGAAGAGAAAGCTGGGGCTCAGAAAAGGAAAATATGCTACATTAATTCACAAATCAGAGGGCAGGACAAAACTGGAATTGAAGTACCTAAGCTTTCTGCTTGAGGTTTCTCTAGTTATGTCTACCTCCTTGTTAGAAAAAACAGGGAAAAATGAGACCAAATTAAATGTAGTGCCTCATTTATACACACCTACATAGCTGTTTATTAGCTGTCTTCTTATTGGCTGTTTATCCTCTAGTCAGGTATTTTTCTCATTGAAAAAAT
This sequence comes from Ctenodactylus gundi, assembly GCA_004027205.1. Taxonomy (NCBI): domain Eukaryota; kingdom Metazoa; phylum Chordata; class Mammalia; order Rodentia; family Ctenodactylidae; genus Ctenodactylus; species Ctenodactylus gundi. The sequence continues at coordinate 509,859 of PVKB01000207.1, read as the reverse complement.
TCAACAGCTATTTGATCATTTATATACCAGTCACTGTGTTGTTATCAGAAATGTGGAATTATGTCACATATTTGCAGAGCTCCAAGTAAAGTAAAGCAGAATGCTTTACAAAGATCACAAAAACCATCCCACCACACTAGCAGCTGGTAAGATCAGGCATATTAATAGCAGGAGACACAGGACTTGAAATCCTATGGCCAGTTTAAGTTTGTCTTGCCACTGTTGGTTCTCAAACTTGGGGAAACTTCTTAGTTTCTGTGAGACTCAGTTTCCTCATCTGAAAAAATATGAATTAAAATCTTCACCTCAGAAAATGACAAGTTAAAGCCCAGCTTGGGCAACTTATTGAGACCCTGTTTCAAAAAAAAAAAAAAAAAGGGAGGGCCTGAGTATATATCTCAGTGTGAAGGCCATGGGCTCAGCCTTCCCCCACCCCGCAAAAACTCTTCATCAAAAGAGTCAGGAAGGAAAGGATGAAAACCACACTTAGCCATGTGAATATAATGACAAGAATGTGTATATTTACATGTGTTTCTGCATATCTCTTAAGTTTCTGTGTTCCCACCCATCCTTTGATTATTATCTTGCTATATTAATCTTTCTACCTGAAGCAGAAAAGTTTTTCCTTCTGCAATTCAAGTGAACTAAGGATTCTACCAAAATAGTTGAAAGCTAGATAGACTTGATTCTACTCCTTCCCTCATTCCTTCCTTTCTTCCTTCTTTCTAGAGCAGAGTACCATCCAGGAGATTTTCAGCAGTGATGGAAATGTTATACCACACATTTGGCTATTAAATTATACTTCAGTTCTGGCTAGTGTGATCAAAATCTGAGTTTTTTGTTTTATTTAAATTTTATTAACATAAGTAGCCACAGGTCCTGAGTGATGACACATTGTTGCTGGGCTCTGTCAAGATTTCCCCTGTCCACCTTTCTTCCGGGTTTTAGCTCATAGAAATTCATCAACAGAGAGCAAAAAGCATCCTTTTCTCCTGATGGTTAATTATGTGGTTCTCAAATTTGGGTGTACATGAGAATCACCTGGAGATCTTGATAAACTAGTCTGATCAGGTAGGTTGGGGGCAGGGAGCTATAATTGATGTTTCTAGCATATTTCCAGGTGTCCCTGGTGCAGCTGGCCCAGAAATCACACCTTGAGAAACACTCTTGTTGAGATACTACTATGCAGTAGTAGAATCAGTAGACCCTGGAGGCTCACGTGGACACAGACCCCTGTGTCAGTGGTTCCCAACATGAACTACTCTTTGAAGTCACCTGAGGGAGGCTTTTAAAATTCCCAGTGGCCAGGTCCAACCTCAAACTAATTTAGGTAGAATCTCTGCAGAGAAGACTCAGACAAGAATGTTTTCTTAGAGCTCCCCAGATAATTGTGATGCATGGTTAAGTTTGAAAGCCACTTGCAATAAGTTTAATAGAATAAGTTTCTTATTCTATTCAGTAACAGCAATAAATTCACTTTATTTTATATCACAGGACTATTATGAGAGTCAGATGAGACTGTGAATGCAAAAGGGTTTTATAAACCTTGGAAACAAGAAGATTTAGGCATTGACACTGTGGGAAGAACCAGTTTGCAAATGATGGTGTATTCCCATGGAATCAGGGTGACACTGCTCTCTGTGGTTTGCATTCTAGTATTGTCCGACCGACCAGGCTGCTGCAGGCACTGATGCTGAGCACGTGCAACAATTCTACAGCCTCCTGACAGCCTCCATTGACGTATCCAGAAGCTGGGCAGAAAAGATCCCAGGATTTACTGATCTCCCCAAAGAAGATCAGACATTACTTATAGAATCAGCCTTTTTGGAGCTGTTTGTTCTCAGACTTTCCATCAGGTAATTACTGGTATTTTATCTTCCCTTGGTCTACTCTTCCTTTGAAGAAATTTGCAATCAGCCTTCTGAGTTTGTAACTGAACTGTGAATGAAAGATTTGCTTAACAGCAAATGGGAAATATTATCAGGCATAAAAAAAAACCCTGAGCAGTAGGGAATGGAAAGAATACTGCAATGGCAGCCAGGACCCTTGGGTTCTAAAACTAGTTCTAATGTGGACTGGCTATAAGGCCCTGAGCATGTCATTACCTTGGTGCAAATTCAGCTTTTTCCTTTATGTGATAAAGAGGATGGATTTGGTAATGTCTAACATCTTTGGCAGCCCCAATATGCTCTGCTTCTAGGAAGATCCATGTGTTTCTGGGAAAGTTGTATTTGCCTCGTGAGTTTCTGTTTCACAAGTTGCTCTTCTAACCCACCTGATGAAACTCTAAGGAGCTCCCACTGCTTCTCAGCTGATTCTAGTAATAAGGCAGTAGGTGCCACACCCTGAGCTGGTGCTCCCCAGGGACGTCAGCGCAGAAAAGTGGTGTTGGTTATTATCCCTTGGAGCAGAGTTTTATTCATGGGAGGTGTCTGGGCACTTCCCCATGGCTGTCTGGTTGCCTGAGCGTTATGATGCTATCTCGTTGGTCAGACTGGACAGACCAGTTTAACGTGTCTCCCTCCTCCACTTCCAGGTCAAACACTGCTGAAGATAAGTTTGTGTTCTGCAATGGACTTGTCCTGCATCGACTTCAGTGCCTTCGTGGATTTGGGGAGTGGCTCGACTCCATTAAAGACTTTTCCTTAAATTTGCAGAGCCTGAACCTTGATATCCAAGCCTTAGCCTGCCTGTCAGCACTGAGCATGATCACAGGTGAGCATCACCGCTTCAAAATCCGAAGGGTCCACATCTCCTTTCTCTTGTATCCTGAGTCAAGGTAGATTTTGACCTTGGCTGTCACAAATGCCATAAAATTAGGAAAATAGCTGCTGCTTTTCTGAATTCTGCTAAGTTTAATCTATTTAAAACAAGAAAGCATGCATCTATGACTTAGCACAAACTTCTAGAAAAATTTTTTAGTCTTTTCAGTTATTTCTATGAGTAAGCCCATTATATGAAAATCTAACTTTTTACTTGAGTTCTGTTGATAGTTGAACACAGTGATTCTGGGTTACTTTTATAAAAGATTTTTTTTGTAAGATTACCATAACTAGCACATTCTTGTGGGGGCAGAGATAGCAAGATTCCCTCTTCCTAGTCCTTGCCTAGGGACCCAAAGTAAAACCAATGAAGTACATGTATACAAAAGAGAATGTAAGTCACTGATTTTGACGGGGAAAGGAATTAGAAAAATGGTAATTGGAAAAATCAAAAATGGCTCAACAGTTTTTTTATTCATGTTACATATGTATGTGATACATAATGATAATTATCAGCCTGAGAAATTAGTGCGTTTTCATATTGTATCTTGATCATTTTTACTTCCCTTTCCCCTTCCCATCTCCTTACCCCCATATTTCTCTTTCCTCTCCACAAAGTCTGTTTACTTTCTTCCATCTCTGTTTTACTTTGCTCTTTTACTTAAACATGAGTATGCATGTACCACTCTTGTATGTTGACTTTAACTCTTTTGGAAAGATACCTAGAAAAGGTGTTAGCTGTGCCAAATGGAATATAGAATTTCAGGTTTTTGAAGAATCTCCACCCTGATTTCCACAGTGGTTGTACAATTCGTAGTCCCACCAACAATGTATAAGGATTCCATTCTCTCCACAGCCTCTCCAGCATTTGTTGTTTTTTGAATTCTTGATAGCAGCCATTGTTTTTGGAGTTAGATGGTACCTCAGTGTTGTTGTGATTTGCATTTCTCTGATGGCTACATATGCTGGACATATTTTATGTATCTATTGGCCACTTAAACTTCTTCTTTTGGGAACTCACTATTCATTTCAGTTGCCCGTTTTTGGTTGAATCTTTTATTTAGGGGAGTCTAATTTTTTAAGTTCTGTGTGTGTTCTAGATAACAGCCTTCTGTCTGAGGAGTAACTTGCAAAAATTTCTTCCACTTCTTTGGTTCCGCTTAACAGTTTTAAAAAGAACCAGAACCGTAAAACATATTGAGTTTCTATCGTATTCTATTCCCCCTCGAGATGTCTCTCTCTTCCTATATGTTGGGAGACAAAGAATCCTCGGTGATGGGGTCAGGGGGTATCGGCAGCAAAGGCAACACCAGCCTCAGCTCCCAGTCCAGCTGCAGGTCCCTTTGCCCCTAACACTCAACAGTTTCCTGTTAGATCTCATGCTTTCTCGTCCAACTAAAACAGTGACAGGAGCTAGGGGCTCCGGGAGGAGCTAACCAGACATGGGGCTCATCCTCACCCTTTTGATCAGATTCAAGGACAGGCTAGGCTGTTGGACTAAGGATGAAGCTCAGATTTGTTATGCCCTTGGCTGCCGGAAACATTTTTCAGGCAGACAATGAGTGTTCAGAAGCCCAAGTGCCTCCTCTGGCATAAATGGCCCCTTCTTTCTTGTGCATCAGAGATTTGCCTTGGTTTGCCTGCGCACTGCTTACTTGCGCCTTTTTGGAACATCTCCTGTGAGCTAAAGTGAGATGTATGTGTGTGCCTTCAGAGGTTAGGCTGACTCATCATACAACTGTTTACATGAAATGCAGAGCAAAGGAAGTGGCAGGTACTGTTAGTAATTGAACACCAGCTTGTTCCCTTAACATTCCACACGGACCTTGACTTCTTCCTGGTCTTTGTTCCTGGATGAGAAACTCACCTCTTTCACTGGTGCTGCCAGAGACTCCCAAGAGTCTCCCATTAATGAAAAAACAAAAACAAAAACAAAAGCAGCCTCAAAGAACATGGATTCTGTCTTGAGGGCTATCCAGTGGCATACCAGCGCACTTAAAGAGAGTATAAGTGCATTTAAGGCATGAGGTATAACCCCCAGCAGGACTATAATAAAATTAGTTCAAAGCTTTGCATTAATTTTTTGCATTAAAATTCTTGCATTAAATTTGCATTAAATTCTTCAGCTCTATTTCAGAACCATTCAGCTCTTTCTAGGACAGTTGACATTTATGATGGGAAAGTATAGAACTTAGATCATTTTTAAAAGACAAAAGAAAAAAAGAAAGCAAAAAACTGGAGCCAGCTTTGGTTTTCTGCAGATAAAGTCAGTCCATCACCACCTCAGTATGGAAAGGAGTGTGGGATCTGGTTAATCACCTCGTGGGTATTGCTTGAATACTGCCCTGCCTGTCATTGAGTCTCCAAAGATGATGACACATATCGTTGAAAGAGACAGAACATGTTAATCATGCATGTGACGCAGGATGTTGAGGGCTGTGATGGAGATGTGAGAGTGGTGATAATGCACCAAGAGACTTCAGGTGCCAGAGGCCTTCTGAAAGAGATCACAGGAGCTCCTTCTTAATTAAGAGCAGAGGATGTCTCCAGGTTAAATCGGAATGACTGAGAATTGTAGGCACAAATAAAAGTGTGCTAAAGCCATTGAAAATATGCTTATCAGAAGTTTCAGGAAGGAAAACAAGTCAGAGTGGAGTGGTGGGAGATGCCACTGGGTTGACAGGTGAGAAGGTGGTGCAGGGTATGAAGACCTTTCCACAGCTAGACAAGCACAGGGAATTTTTATCCTGAGAGCCATGGGAGCCACGGCAGGTGTTGACCAGAGGAGCAGCGTGAGACTTTAGAAAGATCTAACCTGACAGCTAGTTTTGAGTACAAACTAGGCCAGGAAGGAGACCAAAGCAGCCAGTCACACAGCAAGGGAGCTCTCACTTCCTGGTCTTTGGTCATGTATGAGAAACTCGCCTCTTTTGCTACCATAGATTCCCAAGAATCTCCATTCATGAAACAAAAACAGAAGCAGCCTCAAAGAGTATGGATTCTGTTTATAGGCTGCCTTGGAGACCTATATCATTTTTTTTGTTTTATTCTTTAAGTGGAAATTAATGGACAACTAAGACACCAGGATGTGAGTGGCAGGCTGTCCCAACCTGGTGGTCCAGCGCAGGACACAGAGTAGGAATTGAGGAAGGCTGCTGCCAGTGTCTGCGCCCTATTTACTCCGGGGCCTGTGGTTATAGCTGCTCTGCCTGCCTCACATTTGTATGCAGACCTGCTGGAGGAGGAGGCAGTTTGCCAGGGCAGGAATGACATGAATTTTAGAGCCTAGCATTCTCTTCATAATCTGGGGTCCTATATGTAATTCATATAGACTGTTAACTAATGCATTTTATGTCTCTGAATATCAGTTTCCCCATCAGTAAAATGGGGATGACATCAGTCCCGAGGGTTAGCAGTGTGGCTTATAGAAGATTAGGTTTGTGATGTAGCCAGACTGGATTCCGGATGGGCCTTTCAGGCCATTTACACTCCTAGGAGTGATGGTTAGCCCAAGTGAAACTCAGTGGCAGGAGGAAACAGGTGGTGGCTTTAGAAGGCAGTGTGTTCAGTAGCAATTCCTCTGGGTGCTTGAGAGAGAGGCTTGAATCAAAATAATTAAGCTGTATTTATAGTGGGCCCAGTGCTTTAGAGTGGTGGCTTTGGGCCTGACCCCCAGGCAACTTAAGTTCCTGCTGTCTCTCCTGGCTTTCTGTGCAGAGTGGCTGTAATAGGTACTGTGGTTAGAATACACAAGGAAAAGAAGCCCTCTGATCTTGTTTCTGGATCTCACAACACTGTCTTGTGATCTGTTGGCTGGGAGGGGGTTTGAAATGCCTGGGAAGCAGGGCACAGTGCTGTGGGTATTAACTTTCATATGAATGTGGGCTTCCGTGAATCTTGACTTCTTTTTTTCAATACTGCGGATTGAACACTGGGAAACTCAGCCACCAAGCCACATCCACATTGCTTGCTTGCTTTTCTTTTGAGTCAAGGTCTTGCTAAGTAGTTCAGACGAGACTCAAACTTGTGATCCTCCTGCCTCTGTCTTCTTAAGTGCTAGGGTTAGAATATCAACTTCTGAGTTCATTACATTATCGTGAAGAATAATTGTGGAATATCTCAGCTGGGCCATTTGTTAGAAAATGTATCCCCAACTTGTCTGTTCTTAGGCCATGAAAGGGAAATGGGGTCTAAGAAATTTAGCCAGTCTTGCGTCTAGAAAAAGTATTATGAGCTTAGAAAGTATGGTGTAGACAAACATGCCCCTCCCCTACCAGTTCTTTTTAATTTCTCCTCTTCTGTCTAGGCCCCTCATGAAAAACTGGGTGGTAAGGTGGGGCAGGAAATGGTTTCTTTCAGATCACTCTCCCTTCCTACAGTCACAAGGGAGTTCCCCACAGTTGTGGTTTCCAAACGTTTTAGGTCCCCAGTTTATTTACCCTAACCATTGTCTTTTGCCAGTGTCCTATCCCTGGAGTAATGAAAAAGTTTTGCTTCTGGTGAGATACCAGCATGTTAATATCTGGTTGCAATTAATTACAATTAATAAATAAACCCTCCAAATGGAAAGTTAGTATGCAATTACCACTTTATAAATATCAATTCATATAAATTCATTAAATAACTCTTGAGGGCCTATATGTGCCAAACACTGTGATAATCTTTAGCAACGTAAAGATGAGCCAGGCATGAATTCTGCTGTCAGGAAGTATATCATTTACCAGGAATTCATACACAATTATGATATAAGGAATTCATTGTATGGTAGGCAGTGCTTTAATCCTTAAAAGGTAACAATTCATTGCAGGAAAGTCTAAATAATTACTGACAGTTTGGAAGTGAAAGAAGGTGGAGGTGTCCATCATAAATGACTTCCCAGAGAAGTAGCATCTAGACATGGTAGATATAAAGAACATTCCAGATCAAGGAAACTAAAAGGCAAGGGCTTGGTAATGGAACACCTCAACATATTTTGGGGGAAACCATGTGTGGTGGAATTGCATTATCTATATGCTAAATTATGTATTTAATTGCATGGAAAGAAGAGAAAATTAAAAGAATGTAAGCTGTTACTTGACCATGTGTTCTAGAAAGCATGAAAGAAAAGATGTGAATCCATTATGAACCACAACTTCTCTGTCTCTTGTGGGGACATCTGAGGGCATGTTCTGCACTTTGGGGAAATTTGGTGGTTTTTTTCAGAGAAACAACTGATTCTATGAGATGTTTGCCTTACAGCCCAATGTTATGACCTAATCTCTATGTAAAAATAAATTTCTCATAAAATAAAACCAGAAAAGTCATTTTTTTCCAGATGGCAAAGAAAATTTTCAATACTCAAATGCCACTTTGTGAATCGCTACAGTAAAAGAATGTTCCCCATGGCTTTCTTTTCCATACTCAGGTCTTCTGTCTGAGGAGACAATGACTCCTTTCTCTTCTATCTGTGTTTTTCCTGGTCTTATTGAGTGAAGCATGACCTCTAAGACTGACAAGGAAGAAGGAAGGCAAAATGAGAATCAGAAAGCAGTGAAATAGTGACATGGCCAGACCAGACAGGTGGCTAATCCTGTCACTCCCTCTACCATCTGTCTTCCCAGAGCTCCTTTGCTCCCTCTAAATGGCTAACGGGGTACTCTGTTTTTTCATCATATTTTGCCATCAGCAACATTGCAAGGAAAATTAGGTATAAAAGTTTGCAAGATAATATGATTTGAAAGACAGGATTTGGATACTGAAGATCTGAGTGCAAGTTTTTAGCAGGCCACTTCTTAGTTGCATAATCTTGGGCAATTCATCACCCCTTCTGAATATATCGTTTTTCTTATTTCTCACATGGATAATAACTTATTCCATGTAGGCTACCATTACAAAAATATCATAGCTAAGCTGAGCTCTGTGGTACAGGCCTATAATCCCAGGCTTCTGAGAGGCTGAAGCTGTAGGATCACAAGCTTGAGCCTAGCCTAAGGGACTTAGCAACTCAGCAAGAGCCTGTCCCAAAATTAAAAATAAAAAGCTGAGTATGATTTGTCTTACATATTTCTGGGAAGAGCTAGATAGTCTCCTCAGAATAAAAATGTTTATGCTTTCCTATAATTACTTATATATAACATATTATGGAATTTCTTTGTGTTTTTTTTTTTTGCTAATGCCTTTCTTTTCCTTTGGTCTTTTAATAATATGCAAAGATAAACCACTTCTTCTCCTTTAAACAAAACAGCAGTTATAATGTATGTACAGTCTTTCAATCTCATCCTTTTTTCTTTTCTCCATATATTGTATGGTGAATATTTTCCTATATCATGATTTTCTGTGATGCCAGCTGCTTCCTCATTTAGTTCAAATCAGTTTAATAATTTTTGTTGAAGTTCATTCTTGGCATTTGGGGTAAACATTGGCACCCCAACAAAAATCCAATGACACGGAACGTCATGTATCTCTAAAATTACTATGGTATTTAAAAATATCTGACACATGGCAAATATTCATTGAGTCAATAGATTGTGAGTATCAAAAAGTCTCCCAAATTAGGACAATCTGAATTATTTTTAGCCTCTTGGTATTAGAAAGTAGTCTGAATTCCTGAGAATTACCTTATTTTAATTCAGATTAATTCAGCAAATATTTATTTCAAGCAACTTGCCAAACACATAATTTCTTATCCTCCCTCAAAGAATTTGTGGTCTTGTTGCAGAGACAGACAAACACCTACTCAAAGACAGTCAGACTGAAAAACATTATGACTCCTCAACATAGGCTACCCACTGACTTGTGGCTTCCTGACCAGCATAGATAGGCTCAGTGTCTCCTGAACTGCCTGTCAGGAAAGGATGTAATATGTAACATGAGAAGTAGCAGCAACTTGATTTCCTACAGAAAGAGGTGGTGCTCTGAGCAGAAGACCCCGTAGTGTTTCAGCTACAAACATCTCTCTGGAGGAGCTGGTCTCTCCTTCCTCTTAGGCTAGAGCTGTTATTGACTCTCAGATAGCCTATGCCCTAAGACCTGCTTACAAAGAGAGGTGACTGTTCTTTGAGGGAGTTCCTGATAGCTCCTACCCATTCCTTTCCTTATCCTCTGAGGAAGAAAATTAACTATTTCTCATAAGTCCAAAATGCAGATCTGGGAACTATAAGATAGGAAAATTAAGCTCAATAGAAGAAATTAAGTCCTGTTTGAAATTGGAATAAGCTCCCTGGAGGACTGAGTTCTCAAAGAAAGAACTTTCCTAAAATTGGAATAAGCTGCCTCAAAGAGTAAGTTCCTGCCTTGGGAGTGAGTGAGATTTTCAATCAGAGACCAGTCAGACACTACAGGTCGACAAGGTCAGGCATCTTCTGGGGACTAGAAATGACTAGAGCAGAACTTCTCTGGTTCTCATGTGTGTAGTGTATGTCTTGTTATATTGTAGACTCTGAGTAGGTGGGTCTATGCCAGGGCCTGAGATTCTGCATTATTAGCAGATCCCTTGCTATATATTGATGGTGCTGGTTCCAGGACTATTCCCTCAGTAGCAAGGAACAAAAGAACCTATTGATTATTGGTAGCAAGGAATGAGGGAACCTGAAATTAATAATAGCTGCCATTTTAAAAAAAGTACTGCCTGGTACCATACAAAGGAATTTACAAGTACTATTTTGTTTAATGGTGCCTAATAAATGAATCTGAATGTATCTGGATGGATTACATCAGAGATATGAAGCAAAAAGACATATCAAGAGCTATAAAACAATTAAAGTAGCAACTTCTGAAGATCTGGTCTAGAGGAAGTTGGTATTGAAGAGATAGGTATAAGGAACATCATAGAGATAATAACTGAATTATTGGGCTAGATTCAACTGGTAGAGTCTGGGGGAGGCATTGTTTGAGAATATTGTGAGAGGGCTGGGAATGATTGGGATGTCATTAATAAGCAAACTTAGAGACATGGCTGATTTGAAAACGAAGATAATGAGTTGAGTTTATGTATAAAAGATATTTGCAAACCTTTATTAAGTGCTTACTGTATGTATTTATACATAGTAACTGACTGAATTTTATCAGCAAATCATGAGACAGCTACCATTTTAGCCCTGTTTTATAAATGTAGGAACAGCTAGGAAGTGATAAAATAAGGACATCCAGCTAGGAAATCTGGTTCTAATCTTCTGCTATGGTAGGTTTAGAGTTTATAAAGTTCTTTGCCTTTGTTGGCTTCTTAATAACTTCCAACTTGTTTATTTAAACTTGTAATTTACACCTGAGGTTTTTATTTAATCATTTTTACACTTCTCTGATCCTCTATCTAAATCTTCACTTGACAGGTATTTACTGGGTATCACCTATGGCTTAGGGCTAGAGCACATCCCCGTGCAACTTACGAGCTATATATATATATAATGAAAAGAGGCAGGCAACTGTCACATAAATATCTGATTTCAGACTATTATGTTCTGTGAAGGGAAGAAGCAGAGTGCCATAGGAAAATGTGATCTGGACTGGAAACATAAAGGGAAGCTTCCTCGAAGAACTATGTAATGTGAGATCTAAAAGATTGAGTAGGTCTTAACCAGCTGTAGATGGGAACACATAAGCACAGACCTAAATGACTATTATTTTACTGAACACACTTCGCACCTTTTCACCCTTCTCTGTTCCTCTGCCCTGCATCTCTCCTCTCACAATCAAATGTGACATAGAGAGCGAGGATGAGTAGGAATCCAGCCGTGTCTGTGAAAGGTTAGTCCACACATACATGAGGATCTGTGGTTTGTTTTCCCCACCGTTCTCACACCAGTGGCTATGACATTGTTTGTCACAGGATAGGTATTTGTTGAAAAAATAATTTAATTAATTGATTGGGTATGTCAAAAGTAGGAAGACATTCTAGGGAGCCTAGTTCATCATCTCAGGATGAGGAGAAGCTTTCTAGCTGCACTCAAAGGAGGAGGCAGCCTTGTATAACACAAGCATCTCTAGACTTGGTGAGAAAGAGATTAGCCTCTTGCTAATTTTGACCCTGGGCAGGTCACTTGATTCTTTGATTCTTAGCCTCCATATTTCTTAGTTAAGGATAATCTTTGTCCTGTCTAACTCATTGGATTGTTGTGAGAGTAAAATAAAATAAGTAAGGAAGTATAATATAAGATGCTATTACATACATTTTTATGGTTAGGTTGAAATAGTGGAACTCCCAGTCCAGCTGGTCCCTGACGGTCTCTGTGGTACCATATAATGGAGATTGTTCCCTCAAGTAAAAATTTAAGTATATCAAATCTCTTCTCATTTATACATACAAACGATTACGACACAGAAATCATCTTTCGCCATTTCTGTAAACTGTATTTTGAAGTTTTGAAACACAGTGCCTGAGTTAAAATATTGATCAAATGAAAGAAATACTGAGAAGCTTATTGCCTTTAAAGGTAGGGAAAGATCTTACATTAAAATCTTCTGGGAAAGGAGAAAATGCAAACCTCTGACTTCTTCCCGATTTTCTGCAGCTATGTTACCAAACTGCAAGAAAGAGGGTCCCTTGATCTTAATGTCAGCAATTGGGATTTTAGAAAATTTGGAATAACTGGAAAAGTCCCAGACACCTAGTAACTCCCTAGTGATCAGAAAATCTTGCTTGCCAGCTAGCTAGTGGTTTGTATGGAGAGTGAATTTTATCTGAGCCCTTTTGGAAAAGTAAAGAAGCCACAAATCCAGTGGCTGTTCAAAACAACAAAGAAGGACTGAGGTGCCGTTGGCTTCTAAAGGGAGTGTCTCTGAATTCCTCGAGGAATTCCAGGCCTAGGGTTGATCCAGCTGGCAGGAGGTATCGATCTCCACTTGAATTCACTGAATAAATAATGGTTGCCATAGTTATTGAGCAGTTGCACCAGGCTGGAGAGCAGGATAACTCTGAGGCCCCTTCTGCGAGTTTGGCCATGAGAACGTCTGGCTGCGAGGTTCCACAATCCACCCCCTCTGGAAATCCAGCTAACAAATGGCTCAGTTTCTTCGTCTCAATAATGAATATGGAATCTTGAATATTATGTATACCATGAGGCACTGAAAGGAAGAGAAACTTACACCGGATAGATTGGTGTTTTATTCTGAGAAAAGCATCTCTCGCTAGCTTGAAAATCTAATTTGATATACGTCAATACTAACAGAACTTAGTTTCAGCAAGAGAGCATTTGATCATTTTAGAGCCTGCGAGGGAGCCTCACAAAGGACCAACTCCCACCTTGTTGTATTTTAAGATTATTATATGAACTGCACTAACCCAGAAAATTTATCAGAAAGATAAAAAAAATGGCACCCAAGCATCACATAAGTATTTTCAGGTTCCTCCTTCTCTACATGTAGAAATACATTTGCATGGGTATATTGTAGTTTAGATCCTTGTTATTGTTCTATTCTTCATTTAAAGTTATGTGTATTTTTCTCTGTTGCTTCACAGTTTTTGTGTTTGTCCTTTTTGATATCTACGAAATCTTCCATTATGTGGATATACCATTGTGTACTTAATAGATCTCCTATTCTTCAGTCTTTTTTTTTTCCTAGTGTTTGTTGATTTGATTTTTCCAAGCTGGGTAGAGCTTGTTAAATGAAAAAAAATGCACTAAATGTCTTTATACATACAGTTATTTTTCTGTCAAATTTTTCCTTTGTATAAATTCCCAAGAGTGGCGTTATTTGGTCAGAGGCTATGAACATTTTATAACTGTTAAAATTTGTGCCAAATTTGCAGCCTGCTTTTATGTTTTGGGGGCAGGGAGGTAAAACTTTTGGGCAGAACACCACTGTAGGCAGTAGGTCTGTTAAAGTTTGCTCTTGAGTGCCTCCTCTGTGATGGAAATGCAAAGATTCCTATTTAGCAAAGATAAAACAAGGGGGAAGCTTGCACCTGGGCTGATTAATGAATAGGTTCCCAGGGAAAGCAAAATCATGTACTGCAAAGCTTTGGGAATTATGGGAATTTATGCCTTTGTTTGATCTGGCAGTTGCCCACCACTCGCCAGGTGTCAGACATTGTCCTAGGTGCTCCCTACTTGACAGGATGCTTACTTGAGCCTCTCAGTCACCCATGGATGTGATTTGACTACAGTCATCTTTTTCAAATTATTCTGTAATATTTACAATAGAATACATCAAAGATATATGTACTTATGGCCCTAAAAACCCATTTTTATAAGACATGGAGCCTTAGAAAGAAGAGGCTACATTGGTAATAGGTGCCAAAACCAGAACTGCAGTTCAGGTCTCAAGAGACCTTTTCTCTATGGAACATTGCATTGAGATACAAGTTAAAATCCACTGAGATGTGACTGGCAATTTTCATAGCTTTACCTGCATATAATTTAACCCATCCAGGCTGGGAGGGATTAACTTAGTGGTTGTTAAATCCAACCTCTTCTTTTGACATGGTCCTAGAGAGAGAGGGCCTTGCCCACATCGTGTACAACTAGCCAAGTTAGGGAGAATGTAGGTTTCCCTTTCACTTTTGATAGGAAGGGAAAAAAATATCTGGATAGTGGCTTCATTTTGTGATTGGATCTTGCTTTAGGGAAATAGCTTTCTTAACTAAAATATCTCCAACTAAAATAATGAAATCTAGGGGAAATTAGAAACTAATTTTTGATTTCCTATTAGAGGAATGCCTTCCATCTTTCAAGAATTACGATATTTACACGTAAATATACTCAGCAAAGAAAACTTTGAGATAACTGAGACCAAGATTTTCCCTTAGAAAAGAGGCTATGCTAACTTAAGCCTGAGAGAGAGCAAAGGAATTGGACTGGATGTCAGCCTTTGTTCTAGTTGCAGAAGAGCGGTAGCTGTGCTTTGCAACAAGAGGATAGATTCTCATTGAGTGACAGGGTTTAAATTTCATCTTTTATCAACCTGTGACTTTGCAAAAAAACATTCAACTAGATACATAAAAGAAACCATAATATTTAATAAATACTTAACATGGGGATCCTTTTATACATTGTTTTTCAAAATACATGACAGTGATATTCATGTGTTGACTTACATTATACAATGCTTGCTCGCATCCTTTTGGGCCTCCTTGGTTTCTCTGTGAGTTTTCCATCTTCAGCAAGAGGAAATGTGTGTTTTGCATAGAGTGCCAGGTATCGGTCAGTAGGTGTTTCAGTGGGGAGGAAAAACAAACAAGAAAAAGAAGAGCTGGATTCTTCTCAGTACTGGGTAACATGAAAACACAAGAATGCACGTTACACCTGTACTAGCAAATAGAATGTGCAGCCTCCCTGCCTCGGCCAAGTGAGGCTGTCAAGATGGGAACATGACTTCGTTTGCCTGGATGCGTTACTCCACTGTGAGTGGCCTATTAGTGGGGCTTTTGCAAGACCTTAGGATAATGTGATCACAATTACCCTGCCACTCAATTACTGCAGCTGGGCAGGAATTGTGTGCTTCACCTATGTTATTCGCCTGTGTTGGTCTTTCCAGAAACCCTGGGGTCATTCCCTTCATCTCATAAGGAAACTGAGGTTTAGGAATAGAGACTTAGCTCAAAGGCATGATCTATCCCTCAGAGGGTTAGATCACACTCTGATTGTGAAATGTGATCCCACCTGTCTCAAAGGGACCCAGGTCTTGATTAAGGATTCTGAGTGTCTTTAAGATGTATCAGTCGACTAAATGTGTCATTTCCTATTCTTCTGCAGAACGACATGGGTTAAAAGAACCAAAGAGAGTGGAGGAGCTATGCAACAAGATCACAAGCAGTTTAAAAGACCACCAGAGTAAGGGACAGTCCCTGGAGCCCGCTGAGCCCAAGGTCCTGGGTGCGCTGCAAGAACTGAGGAAGATCTGCACCCTGGGTCTCCAGCGCATCTTCTACCTGAAACTGGAAGACTTAGTGTCTCCACCTTCTGTCATCGACAAGCTCTTCCTAGACACCTTACCTTTCTAGGCAGAAGCAGCCTGAGCAGGGGCCCTTCACCTGCTAGCATCTGCTTCCTAAGCAGCAAAGGGATGGAGCGGGACACCTTCCACTTTCTGTCCTTCCTTCAGAGAAAAAGCAGCTTCTGTAGAAAACAAAGACTTTGGTTTTTCTGGAATCTTTCCTTACAATGTAAAACCAGAAAACTTGCAAAGAATTGTGATGAGGTTGTGTTTTCTATTTACGCTTTGGAGGGTGGGATGGGAAGGGGTATAGTTCACGAGGGTTTTCTAAAAAATTGCTAACAAAGCACTTTTGGATGATGCTATCCCAGCAGGAACAAAAAAAGGAAAAAAAAAAGGTTAATAACTGTTTAAAAACTCTTTCTGGGGAATACAATTATAATTGCTTTGTATTTAAAAACCAGGAACAACCAAGGGTTGTTCGCCAGGGTAGGATGTGTCTTAAGCTTGATCCCTTTAGAATACACTTCCTGTATCAAGGGTGTGTATGTGGTGCAAACAAGGCAGAAATTCCCTTTCCTTAATTTTTCTGTTTATTTTACCTTAAAAAATGGTAAAAGATGGAGTATTACCTATAAATCAGATATAGCAAAATGATAATGGCTCTTCGCTTCCATATACAAGTGCAATTTTTAAAGTGCTGTCTTATTAAGTCTTGTTCATGAATTCTCCTTTATTTTATATGGAAAAAAAAAAAAAAGGAGGCAGTCATGTTAGCAGATGGCATGCTACTTTTCCTAGCAAAGGCTTGGTCCACCTGCCCTGTAGAGCCCTTTCAAGGTAAGGCCCACTAAGGACTTCGGCTTTTCTTGATGGAATTCCGTCCCTGCTGGCTCTCCAGCTGTCCTGAAGGAGAATCATATTATAAAATAGATTGCATACAATTGTGTTGGTTGTGTTCTATCAACCCTGCCAGAGTCCTCTAAACATTCTTCAGTTGTAGCAACATGAGGATACATTCATTAGAAGAGCAAGGAGCATTTGAAGTATCAAGTATCTTATCTCCAAATGAGAACATGCAAATAAGTAGGAGCTGGGTGACACAGGGTAAGAACCAGGGATAGTAAGGATTTTTATATATATATATATATATATCTAATTTAATTTTTGTTATTGGTTAAAGAGATAATTTTGGAAAGCAAGTGTCTTCTTTTTAAAAAAATAGTATTAATGTGAGTACTAGAAAGATTAGTGGGCTGCGTTTCAACATTCCGTGTTCGTACTCCCTTTTGTATGTTTATACTGTTGATGCCATATTATTATGAGGTAATTTGTTGCATAGTGTCCTTATTTGTATAAACATTTGTATGCACGTTATATTGTACTAGCTTTGCCTCTATTTATTGCAAGACCACAAGCTCCTAGAAGCTGAATTGCAGAATAATTAAATGGGGTGTTCACAATGACTTGGATACACCAATTAGAAATTAAATAAGCATATATATATATATATATATATATATATATATATATATATATATATATAGCAGGTTACATATATATATTTATAATGTGTCTTTTTATTAACCATTTGTACAATAAATGTCACTTCCCATGCCGTTATTATATGGTTCATTTGCAGTGACTTTTAAGGCAGTACTGTTTAGCACTTTGATATTAAATTTTTGCTTATGTTTTGCTAAATTCAAATAATGTTTGATGATTTTTAGGTCTAAAAGTCTTTATATTATATACTCTGTATCAAGTCAGAATATCTTTGACCATTTTGCTAAGAGACAAACTTTGAATGTCAAACTGATGTCACAGTAGTTTTTGTTAGCTTTACATCATTTTTGCTTTAGTCTTTTTAAGGGAAAAATAACAAAACTATGCTGTTTATATTATCATTAAATCATACAATCAAACAAATGCCAAATGAATTGCCTAATTGCTGCAAATTATAACCCAGATAGCAAATCATATACTTTTTTTTCCAAGAGTCATTCTGATATTTGACCATGTATTATGTTTGTGTGAGCTTTTATGAAAGATTATTATTTTTATATCAAGATGATAGGACCTAGAACAGTAGGTCTTTGAAATGTTAGACTTGGAAGGGGGCCTGACTTGTTAACCAGTCCAACCTCCTGAAATTCACACAGGAGAAAACTGGGATCTACTGAATGGCAAAAAGTGACCCAGTGTCAAACGGCTAGTTACAGAATCAAGAATAAAGCTTAACTCACCTTTCCATTGTCTTGTTTTCTCAACTTACTGCATTTAAGACAGGCTTTTAAACATAACCACTAATATTAACATTTTACCTGAAGATAACCACAAATAAAGTAGCACTTTTGCATTAATTCTCTGAGCTTATATGCAAACATAATAAACATTATTAAATATCAGGAAAGATAACATTTCATGCAAGATAGCCTCAGACCAAATTCAAATTGAATTTGAATAAATTAGAAGTAAGTGCGCATATAACCTTCTTTTGCACCATGAGCATTTGGAAAGTTAGTCCTTGTTTTTAACATGTCTGGAAAGGAAAAGCAAAGCAAACAAAAAGCAGAGCTCTAGGGAAATGCTTTACTTGCTATTTTTACACTAATCAGATTTAAGAAAAATGACTTTTAAGCCGTCATATCTATCGGTTGGAAGGAATAAAGAAGTTTTTTTAGTTATAGGTACAGACACTAGTGCTGAAAATAGTCTTCCATAGTTATTTCAACTATGACAGCCTCCCAAGTCATGCATCAATTCAACTCTCTCTGTCTCTCTCTCTCTCTCGGTCTCTCTCTGTCTCTCTCTCTCTCTCATCTTAATGTTGACACACAAGTGTGTACAGAGTATATGAACACACTAGCTCAGAAGGAGACAACAGCATCAAAGCAGGTGATTTCTTTCCCTTGTGGGAGAGCTCTCTCAGTGTGAACATGCCTTCCATGGGCAGAAATCAGGAATCCACCAGCTGTTAATGGAGAGTGCCTTGCTTCTATTTCAGACAGCAGAGTTTTCCCAAGTTCCTCTGCTCCTCTAACAGCATTGCTCTTTAGTGTGTGTTAACCTGTGATTTGAAAGAAATGCTCTTGTACATTAACAATGTAAATTTAAATGATTAAATTAAATTACATTTTACCAATGGCTACTGGTGTGTTGAATAAGCATGCTTCATTTAACACTTTCCTCTTAATCATTTATATAATAGTATTTGCTGTGAACTCTTAAGCACATCCCAAAATAGATTTCTTTAAAAGCTTAGTAATGTTGAAAAATTAATAGGCGTTCGGAATTGGAAATAGATTAAACCTCACTGATCGGAAAGAAGGATGCTCTAAATTCAATAACCATTTATTGACTACTTCCTGGGGGTGAAGCACCCCAGGGTACTTCGATGAAATACAGACACGCACAGGGTAGGGAACTCCATTTCTCTTCCAACTGTATATAACTTGAAGGCAGTTAACCGTTCGTTGCCTAAAAGTATTCTTTAAAGATATAGAGGATTCAGTTTCTTATGTCAAGTTGATACGATAGAAAATGTTTGTGAGCCAAAATTTGCAAGAATCAGGGCTATAACTCCCAAAGATTGGGCAGCGCTGTCTGCTTTTTGCTTAAGCCATTGCTACTGTGTGGCTCAGAAGCCCCCTTTTTGTGGAGAATGCAAATGTTACTTTTATTCAACTCTACCTAAAACATCACACATTCTCAGCATGAACGTGGTTTGTCCGTGTTGGTGGCTCAAAAGTGGAAATGCGAGCGCACTCCTAATCTAGTTCATCGGTTCATCAGTGACATGAACATTTAAGTACTGTGTGCGACCAAAGAACCAAGCCTTGTTGCTTCTCAACAGGACTTTCATTACCGCAGCTATAAAATATAATTAATCAAAAAAGGAGAGATACCGTGGAGCATTGTCTTGCACGTGAATTAAAATATAAATGGTTGATCAAAAAAGGAAAGAAAGAAAAGTTAAGCTCCTTTTCTGGAGACAATAGGAACAAGGCCTGGTTTGAGTCTGGAGGGGACCAGAAGTTTGGGACTAAATAAAGGGCACTTGCCAGTAGTTGCAAGTTAAATGCACAAAGATAAGCACAAAAAGCTCATCATTGACTGTTTCTTAGTTATGGTAAAATACATATTACATAAAATTGACCACCTTAACCAGTTTTAAGTGTACAGCTCGCTAGTGTTATGCACACTTACACTGTGTCATCAGTCTCCAGAGCTCCTCCGTATTGTGCAAAGCTAAAGCAAGTCGTTCATATACATAGAAAAGACTTGTGGGCAAAACCATGGCTCATGAATAAGGACTAAGGTTCAAATCCTGGCTCTGCTGCGAACTGTGAGCTTGAGCAAATAACTGGCTCTTTCTGAGTCTCAACTTTGCTACCTATAAAATGAAATGTATGAAAATATTTTTCTTTTAGGATTTCTCATCATATAATAATTTACTTGGTGGTAGAGATGAATCTTTCCTTGCATGTATTTCCTTTGAATTTTAATAAAAATGTCCCATAAATCATAAAGAAGCTAAAGCTGTGCCTATTAAACAACAGTTCCCATTTCCCACCTCCACAGCCACCATTCTAACTTCTCTCTCTGTGGTCTCGACCTATCTATGCAGTCATTCAAGATTTATCCTTCTGTGACTGAGGCCTTTTTTCACTAAGCATATTGTAGCATATGTCAGAATTTTCTCCTTTTTTAAGACCAAATGCTATTTAATTGTACACATACAGCACATCTTGTTTATTTGATCATCCAGTGACAGACACTTGAGTTACTTTCTTACATGTCTTGGCTATTGTGAAAAGCGCTGTTATGAATCTGGGTATACAAGTATCTCTTTGATACACTTGTGGGGGTCAGTTAAAAACTGAAAGAATGAAAATCTAATAGGCTCAGAACTTGTCAAATACTTTTCTTTGGAAAGGTTCAACTGGTTAAAATCCACCAATTGTTAAAGGGAGTTATTAGACTTTTGTTTAACAAGTCTTATCATGAATAAAACTCTTCAAGTGCTTCCTACCTTAAGCACAGGGTCATTACCCTTGGTTTCTTTCACATGAGCAAGTGTTCAGAACGCTATCTGAGCCCCACAGCTGCTGTCCAGTACTCTGACTTCATGTCATTTTCCCATGCTGTTGAACTGACTGCCTTTCTTATTAATTCTTCATGCTCCTTACTGCCACCCCTCCCCCACCGTTGTGTCCTCACAGTTCTTCCACTCTGTTCCTCATCAGCCTTAGACGCACGGTATATCCTCTTCTAATGGGGCCCTCTTCCACTCTTGGAATCCCTTCGGGTGCTTCCCCCCTATGAACACAAATGTTCCCTCCCCTAGGAGTTATATGGCATCCTTCAATCCCTTATAACTCTTTTCTACTTCCAGACAACATCCCAATTTCCAGGTGATTTAAAAGTCTCACATGGCTGTAGAGTCAACAGCTTCCAAAGTGCCTCTGTCCCTTTCAGGCCACTCTCATCAAACCCAAGAAAATCACATCTAGGATCTGCTGAGAGCTGCCGGAACAATGCAGAGAACAGGACATCTTTGCTCATTTCCGTGTGGTTCTCTTCCTAGCAGCCTGGCTTTCATTTCGCTCTTTGAATTTTTGAGAACCCTCACCAACATTTTGTACTTTGCTCCTGAAGCCCTCATTTCTTCCTCCTAGTCACTGCTCATTTGTTTTTAGCCAATGGCTCAGAATTTACAAAGATATTTTGAAATATAGTCATGTGTTGAGGACAAATTGTATATACTAACAATATTCATGTGAGAAGATAAAGAAACTAAAGCCTTCTTATTTCCTGGTGATGCTGTAGCCATCATATTGCCCCAGGGAAATAAACTACTCACACATTTGTGATGATGTTGGAGTAAACGAACCTACTGCACTGCCACGAGTACAAAAATAGAGTGTGTACCATTATGTATAGGACATAATAACTTTTAGATTCTACTCCACAGTAAATAAAGTAGTTTCTGCCTTCACCACACCACTATACTATTATTATTTTAGAGTATATTCCTACTGCTTATAAAAAAGACTGTACAATAGCACGACATGTAGAACAGCAGCAGCCTCAGACATTTCACATTCACTGTATCTCTTGACTGCATCAGATGCTACCCAGAGTGACTGACCTACACCCCCACGCTTGTGTAGGCACACTCCTCAATGTTGGCATAATTGAAAAAAATCATGTATCTTCTCGTAATGAATTCCTTTCACCGAGGCATGCATGACTTCATAAATGCACACATACCATCCTTACATAAGCGCTGCCACACTTCCTAGTCCCTATGTACACAGTTGGGATTTTTTTCTTATTTTAAAAATAGAGAATCATCCCTCTGTTTCTACTTTTGTTGTCTGCACTGCTAAGATTCTATGGGAAATTTAAAAAATAAAATCAAATATAAGTAACTAACATAAAAAGTAAAATATTTCAGGCATACAAAATATAAAACTGACTGAAAGCAAAAAATAAATATCTTAGGTACACAAAAGAAAAATATAATAAACATCTTTGATCTTACTATCCAATTCAAGAACCGTTAAGAGTGCCTACATCTCCTTACTTGTATCTCCCTCCCACCATTCCGGTTCGTCATTGTATATATTTCTAAATAACTTATTGTTTAGTTTAGAGTTACATGATTTTAAATTTTATCCTAGCAATATCACCAAGTAAATATTCTTTGTAACTTTTTTCTTCTTTGCTAAAAATTGTACTTAAGATTTAGCTATGATGTTATATAGCTTTAATTTACTAATCTTCACTGTCCAGTAGTACCTTTCTTAATACATTGTAAGGATTCCTTTTCCTATTGATGAATATTTTAGTTGCTTCTAGGTTATTGCTCTTATAAACTGTGATGGAATAAACATTTTTGTATACATTGTGTAAATACAGACAAAAGATTTCATCTAGACCGATGGTTTTTGAAGTTTACCACAGGTCTCTGAGTAGCATCAGAGACCGTTCAAGAACTAAAAGTATACACTCTTGGGCCCCAGTCCAGACCTGCTGAGGCAAACACTTTGGGAGAGGACCCAGGAATCTGTGTTTAAATAAACCCTTTAGGAATTACAACGTACGCTAACATGTAAGACCCACAGCTCCAGGCTTACCAAGAAGGAGAATTGCTAGATTATGGGGTGTACGCAAATTATCTTTACTAGTTACAACAGTGGCCCCCAACATTTTTGACATCAGGGACTAGTTTAATTGAAGACATTCTCCCAAGGGTGGAGGGAGAAGCTTCAGCAGTGGCATTAGAACCTGATAGGAGCATGCTGACAGAATGTGGGATTTCACTCATTGGATCCAGTGGCCTGGTCCTTCAAAGGCCATGGGAACGCCCGAGTGACACTTCTTTTCTCCAAAAGTGGTTGTACCAACATATAATCCTACCAACAACGTATGAGGTTTCTACTCTTCTATTCTTTTCCCGACACTTGGATCTGTCAGTTTCTTATGATTGCTAATCCAGTGGTCATAAAGAGGCATTTGGTTGTGCTTTATATCTATTTTTAAAGGACAATTTCAACATGCTCAAAATTACTCATCCTTCTTACTTTTCTGGCAGCTTTCCTTTGCTCCTCTTTCCAGTTTCACCACTCCTGAGGTTATATATTTCTACCATCTTGAAGAATAGAAATCTGGGTACTTTGTTTTATATACCATCTCCTTTCCTAAATGGCTCTTGAAAGTGGTCTTTTAGAGACAACATTACTGTTGTCTGGCTCCAAAGAATGGCTCTATGTGTAGAATTGTCAACTTGGAGAAGAGTCAAGGGTAGCCTCTTGACAAGTGATATTTTAGGATAGTTTATAAATGTAGAGCTGCTTTTGAATTATGTCTGAGTTGTGTTGTAACCCATATGTTAGCTTGGGCCTTTTCTTCTCAGAATCTAAAAGGGATTCTTTCAAATTCTATTCCGTAACTAAAGAGGTCCAAAACCCTCCCCAAGACAACTGTAAAAACTGCCAAGTTTTACACTAGCTCTGGCTTTGAACTTCTTCTTCTGTTTTAATACCTTTGTTGATAGATTTTCTTGCTCTTTTGCTGGCATTGACTGTAATCCTATTGCTCTCCAAGAAGAACTCAGAACCTTTCTATAATTTTCACCCAAAAAACACGAATAAGATTTCTTCCAGGCTCAAGGATCCTATCTTAACTGACCTGTCATTTCTTCTTTGTGCTCCATCCATCCTTCCATCCAGAATGGGGAAGACTTCTTTGACCATGGAGACATGCATGCCTCCAAAGGGCTGTAGAGAAGTAGGTTGGAGGAGCCAGTCCCTGTTAGTTTGTGAAGCAGAGCTATTAAATCAGTCCCAGATTACTTATACCTGAGTAATAAGAGATAAAAATAAAGTCCCTGTCAAACCACCTTGCTATTTTGATTTTCCCCCATTCACTCTAAACTGAACTATATACCCACCAGGACACACAGAATGCAAAAATAAATGAATAAATACATAACAAAAAACATGTCTAATCTACAGCACAAATTAAAAAAGAGCCAGAAGTATTAAGGACAGTGACTCAATGTGAATCACCTATGTTTTGAAGACACCAGAAAAAGTCAAGAAAATAAAGACCACCTATTATTGGCTTCTTTTTTATTCTTTGATTCATTCAACTTTAAATTTGGTTGTCTTTCTGCTTCTTTACAATCTTGTAGACATGGGAATGCCAACCCCCTTCAAGGTCCTAATTCTATCATGTGGTTTCTCTATTATTACCTTCTAATTTCATCTTTATCCCTAAATACCCCATTCAGTAGATTCCAATCTCTATTTCTGAGAGAGAAAAATCTGCTTGGTGTAGCTCAACTTTTCATGCAAGGCCACGTTGCAGACATGTGGACAAACTGGGGATTAGGTGCCCTTGGGCTATCTCTGGTTTGACTAGCTGTGGTAAGGAAAACATGCCTTGACCCTTGGAAAAATACCATGAGTTTAAAGTTTCACTCTGGAGCAGCTGTGAATATATAGGCTACTCTATAGAAGAGTAGCAAGCTTGACTCAATTTAGGGGGCAAGATATGGGAGATGTGGCAAAACTATTTCTTGCTCATCTCCTTAGCGCCTAGGACAGAGCCTCGTTTCATGGAAATGATTAGAAAATTCTTATTGAGTGAATTTAAGTTACACATTCACTGATGGGATTGGTAAGTGAAAAAAAAATGTGTCAAATTCCCAAGAGATAGAACATGTCATGATCTCCAAAGGCGGTATCTACAGCCAAGTGTCTAGTTTCATCTTTTTTATGAACTTCAATGTAAGAGAGAGAGAGAGAGAGAGAGAGAGAGAGAGAGAGAGAGAGAGAGAGAGAATCAACACAACCTCAAGGAAGTTTTGTTTTTTCCTTTCCTCTAGAAAGCAGCTGTCAGTTTAACTTATCCCAAAATACTGTCAGTGATGAGCATGACTGAAAATGCGTTTTATCTGTAATTAGAGAGATTACATTAAACACTATTATTTGCAGACACAGATTGAATTAACCCTAATCGAGGCTAGCAAATAGTAGAGCCTGCCTATTTTTCGCCTCAAAATTTTTAGAAAATTGTGACAGTTGACACACAAGGGACAATGCTGACAAGATTTCTTTCCATCAAATGCCAGACAGTAATTGTAATTGCCTTTAAAAATGTTTTAAGCAGTTTCGTTAGTAAATCAGAAGTTGCCATAAATCATGCTGATAGTTTCTAAACATGGAGGTTGTTGACTGTGCATTCCAATATGAGTTTAATGAATTGATTTTCTAAGGAATTTAACTTTGCATCTGTTTTCAGGTGTAATTAATTCACTGTGATTAATGTGATTAGCATGGATATCAGTGGATTACACATGATGCCCCTTATTTATTCACTTATTTTCAATCTGCCACGATGTCCGTTGGGAAATTATAAAAGTGATTTTGGGGGCATATCTTGGTGGTGGCTCTGATTACACTGGATTTCTACAAAAGAAGAATCCTAGTAGGAATTCACTGATTATTCACAGACTGTGCAGCAATGTACTTTTGTCTGAAGAACTCGCTAAAGTTTATGCAATCCCTGCCTTTAAGGAGAAGATGAGACAAACACTCCGATGCAAGTCATTCACAAGGAAGAATGCCTGCCTTCAGGTTCTTCTCCTTCAAGCCCTCCACCCCAGCTCTCCTAAAATAAGGCTATATTATTTGCGGTAATGGAGCTCCTATCTTTCCATGCTTCCCAATTTCCTGAGTAGTCTCACACACGGTGTCATCTGTTAATTCCAGATCTATGTCTTAATTTCAGTCCTTTCCCCTAGATATTTCCATCTGGACATCTCAAAGGTACTTAAAATTCAATACGCCAGGTCCAGGCCCAGGCTTTCCCTGTACATCCAGTTCTCCTCCTCCCTTTCCAATCTTCACAAACGGCCCCTCCATCTATCATTCAAGTTGGACTATTCCTATGAGTCTCAGGATAGGAAGGGATTCGTTTATTTTCTGTATTCTCAAATTTTACCATTCATGGAAATCATCTAGGAAACTAAAGAGTAGGGTTTAATATGTGCATTTTGGGTTTTTGCTTGTTTACTGTTTGCTATTCCGTGTTGGGGATAGAATGCAAGGCCCTGCACATGCTGAGTAAGTGGTGGACACAAAGTACATCCTCAGCCCAAAGCACAGTTTCTTGATAATTGTGCTCAGAGATTCTGACTCAGAAACCCAGAGCGCGGTTCATGAATTTGCATTTCTAATAACTCACTACTGACCCTAATGCTGTTGGGGCCAGGGATAGCTTTCTGGAATTGTCTACAAAATGAAAGGAATACAGGTGCAGGTTCCTGACCCACCAAGGCAGTACTCTGTGAGCAATCACTGTGAAGCCCCAGCAAGCAAATTTTCCCTGCCGTTGACAGAGGAACAAGTAAAACTGAATGTGATCTAGTTATTCCTTCATCCATCAACTGTGCATGGAGACCCTATCTTTTGCTAGGTGCGGTGCACAGCGCTGAGCTAGGGTCAAGTAAAACCATGACACGATTCATGTTTACAACTGATTTTAATTGTGCTTTAGCTGTTTCATCTGCAAAATCAAATTAACAATGCCACTGTTTACAGATGGTACAAAAAATAGCAAATGAAAGATTCTATCCGTGCTTAGCTCAGTGTCCAGTATGTTGATCCTCAATGAGGATGCTTAATAAATGATAGCTCTTATCATTTTTCCATCAGAATTTTCCACACTAAAGTTTTATGCCAATACTGCTTTATTTGTTTGTTTATTGGAGGGTATTTGAGACTACATCCAGAGCCTCACGCATGCTAATTACATAGTCCATAGCTGAGTTATCCTCCCCAACTTTTGTTATTATTTATAAGCTTATGCCATAGAGTTTCCCTCAGTGAGCTTCCCAGGTAGTTCCCAGGTAGTCCTAAACAATGCAAGAAATGTCCAATGACTGAACAGTTGATGAAACTTGAAGGGTTGTAGAACCCAGAGTTTCATTCATTCTTTAAGATTACTTTCTACCCAAAAGTCTTTTTTTTTTTCAAACTGGTGTAATGCTTTATTATTTGTACTTCTTCCAGATAAACAAAGAATTGGCTCAAGAATTAAGAGGACTGGCAAAATCTGACATTTCTTACCAGATCTTAGTACATCAAATGTTTCTTTTGAAAATAAGTGGATGCAGGTATAGAAGGAAAACAATACCTGGTGTTAAACACTAAGTGAAGCATAGCCGTAAGATGCAGTAAATCTTTGGAAATGACATTAATTTAAATTTATTGCTATGGAAAAATGATAAAAACTAGAGACATAGTATACAGTGGTGAGTAATTTTATGAAAGATATAGGTTTATTGATTTATATACACATATGTAGAAAAGATTTGGGAAGACAAACTCCACATTGTTAACAATACTTATTTCTCTGTGAAACAATTATAATTATTCTCTAAATATTAATTTGTATTTTTGACATTTTATTTAACAACTATATGTGATGTGTTTGCACAATAAGAACTTGGGAAAGAAAGAGAATGAACCTGTAAGTACTGCAAGGAACATGTTAATGGAAAAGTCTTTAGGCAATATTTCTTTAATTGAATATATATTAGTATCACGTGATGTCTTAGTTACTTTTTTGTTGCTGTGACTCAATACCTGACATACATAAAATAGGGGAGGGAAAGTTTCATTTTAGCTCACAGTCTCAGAAGTTTACAGGCAATCCAAGGGCAGCCGGCAACAGTGGAAGGACATGCAGCTACTAACAGCATTGCAAACAGGAAGCCAGGTAAAGTCAAGTCCCTAAAGGTAGGCAGGAAGTAGCCTATATCCATGTCTCATTCCAGTGATCTGCCCCTTCTAGTTCCAGCCTCAGTGTTCCACCCCTACCGGGATTAAGCCCCCACCACATGCCCGTAATACAATCCACATATCTGCAATCCACCCCTCCAGATCAGGCCCCAATACATGGTTCCATAGATAATCCACAACATCCAAATACATACAATTAGGGGGGAGATATTCCAGATGTAAACTGCAATACATGAGAAGTTTTAAAATTATATCTAAATGGCCAGGTTGCCCCCATTAGCAACTAAAACAGAATCTCTGTGGCTGCAACCAGGAGTCATTGTTTTTAATCTCTCCATGTGTTTTCAACGTGTAGCTAATTTTGAGAACCATTGCCTTGAGAGACATTCTTCCCCATGTCCTTGTTCTAAGAGCTCCGGCTTAAGAGAGGGCATCACCGGTTCCCCCAGTCAAGTTAGTCATCAGGAGAGACATCAGTGTTTCTTATGTTCAGTATCAACATGATTTTATTCGGATTTCTGTATAATATTGAAATGAATCAGAGCTAAAAGTTACACTGGCCACGGAATGGATTTTGGGAAAAAAGATGGAGAGACTATAGGAATCAGAATACCCACGTCCTTTAGAGACCTGTCGTCTAATAGCCGAATGATCTTGGGAAAATTACTCTCCCCAAACTTCAGATTTCTCAAAACTCTGTCTCTTTGGGATGCTACTAGCATTAAGTGCACTGAAACATGTGAAAAGAGTTTTGCAAAATGTATTTTATAAATATTATCATTTTATTTTTCTACTAATAACAGAAAAAAATGTGCTCAGGAAAAGTCAGTATCTGAAGATAAGAAAAAGCTTAACTTAGCCTTCCACAGAAGACCCATGTTCTGTATGGACAGGGAGACCTAAGTTAAAAGAAAAATTTGAAGTGGATAAATCCATGTGCTGAAATTAAAAGCGACTTCACAGGCCAACCACGAAACACTTCTTAGAAATCCAGAGAAGAGAAAGATCTTCTCTTTGCTTTTATGATCGCTTCTAAGAATTTTTCCCAAAGTAGTGATGCCCCAGAATAAATAGGTTTTCTTCTCATAATTAAGCTGGAGGTTCTGGGAATGGGCTGAGCACAAGGCTGAATTCATTACTGAGATTGCCTGCAATTTAATTCGGGCCTCAAGGAGGTGGTTCCTATGTGTCACTGGAAAAGAATCCTTGCATCTAGACAAGAGTGTACATATATCTCTAGATTGACTTTGAAATGAGGACTTTTTCCCCATCTCTTGACTTAATTTATTCTTTGGAAATAATAGGCCTTGGAAGGAACTTCATTGCAATACTGTCTATGGGAGGAGTCTAGCATCAGATGGGACTATCTGAGATGTCATTCAACAGAAGCAGTAACTGAACAGTACTGAGAGCCGTGTAAGTATAAAACAACATGGATTTTTCATCTTCATACTTCCTGCATGTCATCTTGTGTTAAGAACACAGTGAATCATTGCTTTTGATGCTTCTCCTGAAGGCACAGTTCCTAGTATTTGGGAAGAAATTAATACATGTTTGTGGAATGGATGGGATTGCCACCAGGTATAACACACTAAAAGTGTCTACTACTGTGCAAAGGTGCTTTCCATTTGTTCATCTTAACCCATAATTGGCAGCAAAGTGTCTCATATGATAGACTCATTTCCCTACGTTCTTGAGGTTAAAATGAGTCTCCATCAAACATTAGCCTTCGTGACTGCACAGTACTTTCTAATTGTGTTATATAATCAGAACCTCAGGAAGAAGGCTGTCTACTTTGGTCTTCTAGGCAAGAGATGAAGGAAATCTAAGTAAGAAAAAAGGCTGGAGAGAAAAGTGGGAAACGTTTAGACCCAGTTTCTAATTGACACTGGCATGGATGATGATGTCCACAGACATATAAAGGATTTGTAGTTTTGAGGGGAAATATGATGACTTTTGTTATGGATATGTTTCTTTGTGCCCAGCTGCCATCTAAGTAGAAATGCCAACCAAGTAGACAAATATGATACCCAAAGGAGACATCTGGAGATCACACACACACACACACACACACACACACACACACACACACACACGAGTACAGAAAGAAGAATGAAGGCAATTTTGGGAGCAAGGAGGTGGCCAGAACCAAGGGCAAAGATGAAATGGATGTGGCTAGCATAAAAAGAAAGGGGGGTGTACATCTTTCAAAAGTGGAGGTTTTCGAGATTAGAAAGACATATTAAATGTTAATAGGAGAGAAATGACAAGGGCAGTATGCTGGGCACTTCTATATTTATCATAACTGACCACAACAACCTCAGCAAGTACAGATAACTACCTCACTTTTCCTTTTTAAATCTAGCACAAAATTGTCTCTTGGCTAAGTTTGACTCAAAATCATACCAAAAATGGAATTCTAGGAAACATATTTTCATTTTTTGCACGTTAACATAGCATAATCCAGCAAGTCCACCCAATAGTCTACTTGATCTGTAAATATACACACGTATATCCAAATAAGAATGACACTTCTTTGTAACATGATACAACTAATGCGCTTTGCTACTCATCAGTACTAAAATGAGTCTTCAAAAGGTTATTCCAAAATTCTATTATGTCAGCTGCTTCCCAGTAATGAGAAGATTTACACTAGACTCATTCTCTGTAATACGAGTTCCTTGTTCCAGAAGCAAGGCTGTATGGGCCATCATGATGCCATGACAAATAAGGCACTCTGTCAGAATGTACTTCCCCTTCCAAGGTGAGAATCATGCAATATAATCAGCCAGAAGTAAGTGAGCCAAAAAAATGGTTCCAATGTCTTGGTGGTGTTGGTCTTTGCTATTGGCAGTTGGAGACTCAGCCATGGAGGTAACCTGACTGGCTTTAGTGAGAGGCAGTTTAAGCTTCTGTATAAGCCTTTTCCCTGAATATGGCCACATTATTTATGGCTGTATTGAGCAATGATGAGAATGAATGTGGGAAAAGGCTGACTGACAAAACAAGTCACCTTGCCCTCCTGATTAGTCAAGATCTTCCTCTCATAAGGGTGCCCTTTGGTGAGAGTATCCACTGGAAACACAAATACTGTATTCTATGCTCCTTCATAAAAATCTGTCTTCTGAACCTCTTCTCCAGCTCACACTGTCTTCAGTTTGCCACTCATCTTCCTTTTAAGCTTATGACCAATCGACCAAGCTATTAATCATTGTTCATGAGTTGATAGACTCATAACTCTGCCCATTTTTCCTCTCAGGGAAACTACCGAGCCAAGTACATTCATTGCCCACTGGGACTCTTCCCTTCCAACATGTCCTTCATGACCACACCCGGGAGAAACTATAGTGCTGCTAATACACAATTTTGGCTTTTTCTAGAACTTTTGGAAGAAATACCTACCTATACACCTGTCACCATTTTTTCTTCCTCACTCAACAGGTCATAAGAAGCCTTATAAGAAAATGGACACAGACAGAGAGGAAAGTCCATGTAACAGAGGGAGGACCCGTGAGAATTGCAGCACTTGCTGACACAATTTATTTATGTCTTAGGACCTGCTAGAGGGTGATTTCATGCATATCATTCCTACTTGGTGATGAAGTGCTGCTGTCCACATCCAGCCTTATAGCTTGTTGGACCAGATATCACTCACTTTGTGATGAGCAGCTAAGGTTACACGGTAACTTGGCATCCCATGATCAATTATTTTGTTTTTACTAGGGCCCAGTGGCAAGCCAGAAGTTGTTTCTTGAAAGAAGAGTAATCATTTGAAAAAATAATATGATTTTCCTTCAATGTTTCAAAAGGCCTGCACTATGATATACCCATAGGTCCACGTACTTGTTACTTGCTCTCCAGTGCATTCGTGTGTTGAGACATCCCAAGAACCTGGGAATCTGCTGAGCCAAACAATTTCTTCAAGTTAGCCATCGAGGAAAAGGAAGCATTTAACCCATCAGTAGCTGCTGAGGATATGTTGTTTGTTTTGCTTTGGCAAAGAACTCACCTCTGGAACTGCAACACCGTGAACAGTTACTGAGAGAATGGAAAAATGTAAGGGCAAGCTGCCAGTCCCTGGAACCCTCCAGGTCTGTTCGTCTGTTCATGCCTGTGACTGTGGCAATGTCTGTACATAACAGCTGCCACCCCACTCATCTTCCATATTTGTGCTGGTCCCCCTTTGGGCCTAATCTAACCCCAAGTCCCAGAGTAAAGGAAATACTGGGATCACCATTCTCAGCTTAACCAAGTTTACCTAGCACAAGCCAGAGCACTAGGTTGTATGCATTGTTATTATTTTTTTTTATTCTGTAACATATATATTATGTTTATTCTGTTTCACACATAAGTTTTTTCAAAGTAGAGAGATTTCAAGACTCAATAAAACCATTTTTGTTTAAAAGCTCTTGCAATGGAGACTTAAAAAATAACCTGTAACTGGGGAAATGAAGTTTACTGTGTGCAAATTCTTCTCTCTTCCAAAGAAAGGATCCTGTTCCTGAATGCTGAGTGGGATGTGAGCATGAAAATCATAGAGGGAAGTAAGAAATGGGAGTCACGGGATAATCAAGCATGAGGCACTGACCACACGTCTGGACAACAGTCACGGAGGGAAGGTGTTTGGAGAGGAAAGCTGTTGTCCACCATGGTGGACAACCGGGGGAGCTGGCCTGCGGCACAGTCTTGCAATGCCAGTAATCTGGGAGGTTGAGGCAGGAGGATTACAAATTTAGCCCAGACTGTGCAACTTAATGAGACCCTGTCTCAAAATCAGAACTAAAAATGACGAGGATATAGGCTAGTGTGAAGGCTGCAGGCTTAATCCCCAGTACCATACACACACACACACACACACACACACACACACACACACACACACACACAGAGAGAGAGAGAGAGAGAGAGAGAGAGAGAGAGAGAGAGAGTTAAATAGAATTTAATCAAGTTTCAAAATACAATTTAAAAATATGATTTTGTAACATAAAATCTCTTCCACTAGTCCCTTCGAATACCCAGTAAAATCTCCACTGCTTGTCTACCCATGGAATAAGTAGTTTTTCACAGGGAAAACTTTGGTGTTGGATGCAGCCCTAAGAGCATACCTGGAGTAAGAGCTACGGCTACTCCCAGGAAGCCTGCCACACTCCAGTGACAGTGGTGAATAAAACAATGCGAAGCTCTGTTAGTAAAGAGCAGTAAGCAGTTTCTGCCCTACTAGAAGACACTCTGAAACAAATTGTCCTTTGTTTCGGAGTGATAAAGCCCTGGATTCTTCCTTTGGTTGCACAAATACAAAGGAAGCTTCCACCTATTACTCTCGAGAAGTTTAATGATACAGCCTAAACGTAAATATTGCAGCTCAAAAAGCCAAGCAACTGTGCTATAAAATACATTGTCCTGAAGAGGTTTTAGTAACCAGAATCGCACATCTCCAGACTTCATTGCTGCTCTGAGAGAAAGGTTTCTTTGCTTTGTATAGAACTAAGCTGGATGTTCTATACCTGAAAACAGTCTCCTGTTCCTGTGGAGACACTTGTATCCGTGTGTGAAGAAAGGGAAACTGTGGGGAAGAGAAAGGCAAGAAGGGACATGTAATAAGATCTTCACCTTCCTCTGGAACAGGCTCTTGAAAGACAGGGCTTGTTTATTTCATACCAGCTATTTAAAGTTCCATATATTATTATCGCCTTAAAATTAAGACTGAAGAATCTAGAAAATATTAATATTGAGCCATCCATATTATAATTGTTGTAACCAGAAGATGATACCACATCCTGTGGGGAGATTGGAGCTTCTTCAGAAGAGGTACAATGTCTTGGGCCGCTTGTCCCAAGATGTGAATCTCAGAGGCAGATAAAGTGAAAAGCTAAGGATGAATAATGTGAGAAATGGGCCAGAAAGGAGTGAGATGAAAGTACTTAGAGTGATGTCCCAGATCTCCTGAGAAAAATGGAGACACAGTCCTTGAAATGAATGGTGGACTATCAAGAGCAAAACAGATGTTGACTGCCCAACTCTGTCTGAGTGACATGCTCAGGACAGCTGAAAACTTGTGGAAGAGAAAGAAGGGAATTGAACTTGCACCACCTTGCACCACCTCACAATTTGTGAGGAGCACCTAATGAGCACACAAATTCCCTAGCTACTGCTGCCTGGCAAACCACCTCTAACACTTGTGGCACAAGGCAACAATTTCATTATTCTCACAACTACTCTGGATGAAGAATTTGGACTAAACACAGCAGGGTTGGCTTACTTCTAATCTCTGAAGATTGAAGACTTGGGTGACACAAGGCTGGGGCTATAGCCACCTGGAGGTGTGTTTGAATTCAATGTTGTTTGAAGCTAGCCCCTAGTTTGTGGGACTGTCAGCTAAATAGAACAAGTGACCTTTCCTTGTAGTGTTTGTCTCTGCATGATCTAGTTATGGTTTCCTTACAGCTTGCTGCCTGAGTCCCAAAATTAAGTATCCCATGATAGCCAAACAGAAACTTGTTCACTTTTCATCATTTGACCTGGAAGTCATTCTGCATTACTTCTCACAAATTCACAAGCCCTTCCAGATTTTAGGGAAGGGAATATAGATTCTATTTTTCTACAGAAGGACAACCAATGTCTCACTTAAAAAAATAAAGAGCACAGGGGACCCTCACTTGAGACCCCCACTATACCTCTCCTCAATAACTTTACTTTCTCAATAAATTTCTTCTTGCTTTAAATCTTAAAAAAAGAAAAGAGCACAGAAATGACAGCAATGCCTTTGGTCATTGGAAAATATAATCTGCCCCAGATGAATAATACTGCTACTGAACTTCTTTTACCTGGACTTTAGGGAATTCTTTCTTTATTTCTCAATAGTTGGGATTCAGAAATAAAGGTATTGTTGTACTTGGAGGTTCAATAGCACCGTGTTTCTTTAAAAGTTAAATTGGGAAAAGTAGGCTGCATGGCATGGAAGGGAAAATTTCCTCCAACAGAGATTGGATCAGTAGGGACAGGACATCATTTTGGGAAAAACTAATGAGAAGCAGTGGAGCACGCCCTACATGAAGGATTGAGG
Source organism: Ctenodactylus gundi (assembly GCA_004027205.1). Lineage (NCBI taxonomy): Eukaryota > Metazoa > Chordata > Mammalia > Rodentia > Ctenodactylidae > Ctenodactylus > Ctenodactylus gundi. Next base: position 474,865 of record PVKB01000207.1, on the reverse strand, counting down.
GAAACAATGAAGGAAGGATGGAGAATGAGGAAGTCAACAAAGGCCATGAAAGGGAAAGTTGTGAATATAAATAATCTTAACTAAAACTAGCCAATCTTGACTTGGAATGGATAACAAACTTTTTGGATCAGGAAGACCATTAACTGAGAGAAATTATTTGTCGCTGATATATATTAGCATTAAGCATTCTGCCACGCTTGGGAGTGAAAGCTCTCATGGGAACTCCACAGACCGTATTCTTAGAGATGGCGATATCACAGAACCACATCATGGTTAGCTATTATTACATCTTATAAATGTATTACAATGAGTACATCACATTCACTGTGTATTATATGAAGCCAGTTTTATTTTTTATATGTTCTATTTTTTATTTATTATGTTGAATATCCAGCATTTTAATTGGTGTTTTCTTTGAATCTAGGTTAGACTTTCTGGAGTTTGTCAAACTATTTATTCATCACTTCCTGGAACATTTTAGCACCAGGTGGCAGCAAAATCTGAGGGCCGAGATGACATTCCTGGCAGGAAAGTAAATACCTAATTAAGAATTTACTTCAAACCTCAGGGTGGTCAATAAGGAGTAGGAAATGCACTACTTCCTCACTTCCCTTGTTTCTGTTTAAATAGTATGCTCTCTCTCTCTCTCTCTCTCTCTCTCTCTCTCTCTCCCCACTCCCTGTTGCTCTCTAATTCTCAATGACTGTTTCTCTCCTTAATTGTACATACACTTTGTCCTCCTCAGACCTGCCTCCTGCTCCCTACACAGACATACACTCTTGAAGACCCGGAGAAAAGCTAGCCAGCTAAGTGAACAAGCTGGAAGTTAGGCTCTGAAGACCAAGAATATGGCAGTCTATCTTGTAAAGAATCTGCAACATAGACCAAACTGGAACCTGTTAGGAAAATCCGGAATCTAAAGGAACAGATACCAAGTTTAAACACCAACTCTAAAGGACCAGAACTAGAACCAAAGTCAAATAGCAAAGGAGACAAAGAAAAGATCAACAGCAAGATCCTGTTAGAAACATTAACAATGACCCATCTTAATAGACGAGCTGACCTAGAGACAGGGAGGGAAACAGATTCATGCATCGTCTTAAATGTATCCAAGAGTCAAATTCCTGAGCTCTACTGTGTTCTGTGTTCTATAAAGGCTGCCTAAAGATCAGAGTGCTGAGTGCTTTCTCTGGTTTCCTCCTGTAATTTCTGGATGATCCACAGTGGCTGTTTGCAAGCTTGAGGTGACCCCCTCACCACAGAATGACTGCTGGTATAGTGAGTGCCAAAAGAGATGGTAGTGATTTGGAGCAGCAGGTCCAATTTGCTCTTCCTATTTAAGTGGCAATGCCTCAGTCCCTTCAGATTTCATCTGGTCAGAGCCTAGTACTTAAGCTGTCAACCTGGATAGCGATGCATACTTTTTAAAATCAAGTACAAAATCATTTTAGTCCATTAAACATATTTTGTTAGTTGAAAAATAACTCAAAATTGCCAAGCAACTTTATTTCCAAAGGCTTTCTTAATCATAATGTAGTTCCAAATGGTATTTTTTGATAATTATATTTTGTGAGCATCTTTGAAAATGAATATAGAGCCCCTACATATTTTCAATCCTTTTTTCCTACTTGTTAATAAAGGCCTAAGCCAGTCCTTGGAAAACTCTCAAATTAGATACCATCATTTGAAGAATCCATAAAGGGTTTGGAAAGGTGTCTATTGTCATCTTTCTTTATTCCTGAAGCTTTCTGCACAGCTGCATATTCCGCTGTATGGCTGTAAAAATGGATTTTCGTGTCATACGCCTAAAGAAGAAACAACAGTCTTTGTTCACAGTGCATTTCAGAAGATTCACAGGTGTTAACAGGTGGAAGAATTCCAGCTTTTGCTTTTAGAAAGAAAAGATCTATTGTGGGCAGTAACTGACTCTTGAAATATAGCTGTGCTTATGTCTAGCCTTTCAAACCAAGAGTTGGACTGTCTTCACAGAGCAAGCACTTGTGGGCAACTAGCAATAGGATGGAGTTGTCAAAGGTGTGAGTGCCCAAAGAGGCCTCAAAGGAGGCCTCTCCAGGAGCTGCACTTCAGAAAACTGATTTAGCAGCATGAAAAGAGAGATTTCTCTCTCTATGTCTCTCTCTCTCTCCCTCCTCCTTTTCCTCCTCTCTTCGTCTACTCATAGAAAGCTTCTGGTGTGTAAATCAGGAAGCTCATTTGTTAATTTATAGCTAGGAACTTGGATCTGTAGCACATAGGCACATACTCATAACAAAGAAAGGTAGTGCATAATTCAAGTGTGTCATAGCTTTATCTCTAATACAGGCCAATGTACTCGTCTCCATAAGGAACAGGACAGATTAAATTCCTCTCGTTGCTTCATCTAGACTTTATGTAAAAGGCTTTCTGGTTCTGACATTTTATACCCAACTACAGCTTGACTCCCATGCTCTTCTGGTACAAATGGAAGCATAATAGAAACTCACAAACCACAAGAACAAGGAACGAGGTTCAAGATATTTGAGTAGGAAAGAGTGCTCTGAATTATTTTGCATGACTACAAGTCTCAACATAAACTACTCCACAATGTGCAACAAACAGATTATTCATCCTCTGAGATGTTTGAAGACACCACAGAGATGGGACTATGAGCTTGGACCCCTGAAATAAGTAAATGTTCTGATTTTTTACCAAGAAATGTTTCAAGCCTGAAAGGATTGGAAAGGAAACCTAATACAAATCACTGGAAAAGTCTAGGCAAAATACTGAGTTCAGAAAAGAATAGGTGAGTCCTTGAACTGATCTCACACATAGAAAAATGATAAAATACCTTACCTCCCAGTTAATTTTATGGTATAAGTATGGGCTTAATCTTAAATTTGATCAACCAGTAAGTTAATATGTCTGGTAATAAACCAGCCTAGGAAGTAAAAGATGAAATGACAAGGCTACTGGTGAGAGGAAACGCAGTGTCTCCTGTGGACAACTGTATTCTTTTCTGTACTAGATACTTTGAGCATTTGGAGCATCTCTAAATTCTCTCTTCAGAATTTCCTCCAAAACTTACTTTTTCTTTCCATGACCATGACATTGTTGCCCTTTAAAGAATGGATTTTTAGTGTTTTCTGAAATAGTCAAGTCTTTTATAGCAAAAACATTAAGTTCAAAACCATAAGGTAGATTGGAGATAGGTGTGCACACATTTGTCTACCATACTTTCTTTGGCCTAGTGCTTTAATCTAAGCATTACAAATACTTTCAGGAGCAGAACATATTTTATTCATTTCAAGTGGATTTTCTTAGGTAACATTTGAAATATCATAGTGTATTAATTTGGGTGCTTTCATGAGACAGAATTTACAGCTTTTATCACAAAAAGGTCTATTAGAAAGGCTCACAAATCCAAGGACAGAGGTGGTCCAAGAAGGCTGCTCAGCTGTGAAGTAGATCTCCCGTCCGGGACTGCAGAACAGCTAGTGAGGTGAGAATCTGCTGTAGATCTCGGGTGAAGACTGCAGCCTGGAGATTGACGACTGAAGAGGAGCAACAGACAGACAGGCACAAGTTGAGACTGGAGCAAATCTGTGCTGACAATCTCGGCACCCATAGACAATTGCAAAGGCGAGAGCTTTCCCAGATGAAGAAGCTATAACAATTGGCCCTCTTCCTTCCTTTTATACGGTTGGAGTTCCTGTTGGCGCTCCCATATCTGGGTGGGTGCCCTTCTCTCATTGGCCAGTCCACAAATGACTCACACTCTAATCCAGACCAGTTCTTGATCCCCAATCTAAGGTGGTTGACAAATCCTAATCCTAAAGAGGTGTGGTTTCTAATTCTACCAAATTGACATAATCCCATCAACGGACACACATAGCAACAGATTTTATTTTCTAATATTCTGATAGCTTAAAATCTTAGCTCTTTTATTTGAACTTAACCAGAATGCTAAAATACACAGGAACAAAGATTTATATATTTTTGAGTTTGCATCTTTTCTTAAATTCTTTTTAAAATAAAAGTCTAACTCTGAATGCAAAAACATTCAGTTTTTAAAGTTGGGAGATAGCATTAGTGTTAGAAAGTAACATCTATAACATTATTTTTTCCAATATACCTAATCCATGCAAATTTCCTTGGGACACTTCAAGTAATCTTCACCAAAATATAATTAAATAGGATAAGAACAAGAAATCATATCTATTTCTAATTCATCTGATTCCACAATGGGTTAGAGTGATTTCCAGATTGCATATAGTTCAACAAGATTTTACAAAAAGCAAAAGAAAGATTAAGAAGGAAGGAAATATGAAAAAATATCAGCCAGGGCTGGAGGGAAGATTCATATTCAAACATTTGGGTCCCTTATCCTAGCTAAATTTGTCCTAAACTTTCTAACAGTCATTGTAAAGAAGGCTTGTAAGTTTAAAAAGTCTATCTGAAGGATACAATACTTCAGATTTTTGAAGCCTGAGGATTGAAGAGTTCAATCATTTGCTAACTGAAATACCTCCAGTTGCGGGCTGCATTGGGTATTTTGCCAGGAGGACCGAAAATGCAACTCAAATTATGCCATTTACGCTCTCTGACAGCTTCGTTGCTCTCCATTGCCTATAAGTTAACAATAAATTTTTTGATTTGTTGTTTGAAACCAAATTCAAAACCAAATTAAGCTGAGCTCCCTGACGGTAGATAATATTTCTTATTCATCTTGTGCTGCCTCATTATCTGAGGGATCGGATCGTGACAGTAGGCATCATAGACACTGAAAGACAATTCTGTTACCTAGAGGGGCTCTCAATCAGACACGACAGTTGGCAGAAACCTCCCCATGTCCACCTTCATCTCTATCTCCAAGGCCTTCCCCTGCCAGCTCTACCTGTTAAATGACAATTTCTTCAATTAAATAACAATCATAAAAACAACTCCCTTACTGATCATAGCTTCAGCAACATCACTTTGCATCTGTTCAGTGTTCTGTAGTGTACAAAGTACAGACCCGCAAGCTTCCTTACAACTTATCCTGCTTTGTACTGAGGGTAGGGATTATGATCTTTTCTGCACAGAAACCACATCTGGTATAGACCATATCCTTGCTCATGGTGTCACTTTCACCTGCTTTCTAAAATGGGATGTGATTTCTTTGTCTCCTTTAAGCCCTGAGCCACTCCGTTGTACATTATGACAGTAATAACCCCATAAATTTTATACAGTTCAAAACACTTTCTCATGCTAAAAATTTCTGTTTTTCATTTTTACTACAACTTCAATGGAAGAAAAAAGAATCCTCTACCTACCTAAAAGACTCTGCTGCTCTCTCCATATTCTCTAAAAATATAAAAAGTGAGAGCTACTCCACAGCTTACCCCGCCCACTGCCGCCATCACACTCATTTTATCATCTTTCGAGAATAGAAAGCAACATTTTTAAGGTCTGCACATTCTGGAGAATTTAGGAAAAAAAAACTTTTTCCCCATTTTATTCATGTGTACAAGTGCAGAATTTAAGGTTTACAATGGAGTTGAGCATTTTGTGCACATACATTTCTTGTCAAAGTGACAAGGGCTTTCCTGCTCTCCTTTTGTCCCTCACCCTACCTACCCTCCCTTCCCTCCCTTCACCTCCCCCACCCCGTCCCCCTCTTTCCCTTTGTCTTTCATTTAAAGTTTCATGAGATAGTTGTGGTCTGGGTCTCTTCCTTTCATCTTACCTCTTTTTTTGCCTTTAGATTGATTATTAAATTGATAATTATTATTCAGAGTCCAGAGTGTTCACCATTACACAATGGAACCTATAAATTGATAAATATTATTAAGTAATTGATTATTTATTAATTTGACACACATACCCCCTAAATAGCCAAAATCCAGAAGTTAAATACGTCTTTTCTTTCTCTAAGACCACTCTGACTAATGATGAAAGGAGAAGCCTGGTGATGCTGAGGAAGAGCTGACATCCTTTCTGGAATCCTGCAGCAGTGACTGACTTAAGGACCAATTTAAGGTGAATTCTGGCTGGAACCCACCATGTGCATCAAGGGAACATTGACAACAGCTCCCAGTTAGGGCAAGTTCTGATGAAGACATCCTCACTTAGGAAGGAGACTCAAGCAGACAGGTGTTGTTGTTGCTGTTTGTTTGCCTTGGCTCCGAGCAACAACTGTCAGCCAGGAAAAGGCTGAGAAACAGATCAAAGGTGGAGGCCACTACCAGAAACGCCTTGGGCCTGGGGACTGGAAGATCCCAGTGCACCATAATGCAGCATTACATGACTCCAGGAACACAAGAGGTTGGTGACTGTGAAGTTATGTAGAGCAGATCTTGTCCATGAGTCTAGATCTGTCTTCCTACTCTCAAGAAAAAATGTGTAAGGGACTGGGTAAGTCATTTTTTAAAAAAGATGTATTTCGCTGGTCTAGGCTGCATTTCGTGATGGCTTTCTGCTGGCAGAGTATGGAGGCAGCACAGGGCATCCCATTCAAGATACAGAATATATACTTGTAAGTTTCTTCTAATCTCTCCTTCTTCTTATAATGCCCCAGATCTTCAATTGTGTGTGTGTGTGTGTGTGTGTGTGTGTGTGTGTGTGTGTGTGGGAGGGGGTGCTTCACCCTAACAGATTTAATCACCTCATAGAGGTCTTATTACTGAACACGATAGTCATATTAATGTTTCACCTCTTGGTATCTCATAGCGAGGATTAAATTTTGACATAAGTTTTTGGAGAACACAAACCACAGCAGTAACAGTGGTTAAAGACCTTCACGGGAACTCTCAAGCTTTAACTCTTGATGAGTCGGTGGTCAGCATCTTGATTTTACTCCATTTTGTAGCTTCCTGTGACTTCATGTTAAGGATGTCTCTGAGAGGGAGCACCAACATTTTCTAGACATGCTGAGTGGAGACACAAAGGTAAAAATCGTGCCAATTGTGAGATTCTTCTCACAATGTAGTTCAGGCTCCGTATAGCAAATATTTCTCTGGAAAAGGTCCATATCATCCAGACGGTGTTGCCTCCATTATTTTAACTATGTTTTTCTGGGAAAAGCATCACATTTTGAGAAAAATGAATTAGAAATTATTGCAAGACAAAAAAGAAAAGAAATGATTCTGAGTCATATTTGGGATCTGGTGGTTATTACCACCTGCCCTTTAGGTTGAAGTTCTCAAAACTGGCTTCACTTTAGAATGACCTACAGAACTTAGAAAAAAATTGAATGATAGTTACTGCTACCACTTGGATCTGGAATATTCTCCAAAGACCCATGTGTTAAAGATCTGTTCTCTAGGGTGGTACTACTGGAAGATGGTGGAAAATTTAAGAGATGAGACCTGGTGGGAGGTTGTAGGTCATTGCGGGCGTGCCCTCAAGTGGACCACAGTCTCTTCTTCCTCTTTCTCTTTCCTTCTCTATTGTGGTTTGGGTCTAGAATGTCCCCCAAAAGCCTATGTTTGGATGCTATGGATTATCTATGGAACCATGTGCTGTTAGGAGATGAGGGCCTGGTCTGGAGGGGTGGATTCTGGGTGTGTGGTGGATTACAGGCATGTGGTGGAAGATTCGTGTGTGGAGGATTACAGATTACAGGCAATGTGGTGATTAGGGAACTAAACCTGGAAGGGGTAGAGCACTAAGGTGGGACCCAGAAAAGGTTGATCACTGGGATAGGGCTTGGAAGGGTGTATGCTACGTCCTCCCTCCCTCTTGGGCTCAGCTTCCTGTTTGCAGTGCTGTGGAGCTGCCTCCACCTCTGCCTCTGCCATGTGCTTCTACTGTTGCTGACCTCCCATGAGTGGACTGTGATCTGAAACTGTGAGCTAAAATAAACTTTTCTTCCCCTAATTAGTGTATGTTGAGCATTCTGTCACAGCAATGAGAAAGCAACCAAGACGTTCTCCATCGTAAGAGTAAAGTTTTGTCTACTCATATACTCCCCACCATGACAGGCTGCTTTACCATAGATCCAGAAGCAATGGGGTCAACCAATGTGCTTAAACCCTTTGAAACTCTGAGCCAAAATAAACCTTTCTACCTTAAAACTCAAAAAGCTTCTGGGTATTTGTTATAATAATAGAAAGCTAATTAATAGTCTGCTTTCCACTTCAAGACCAAATGAATCAGAATATCTTAAGGTAAAGCCCAGTCAACTAAATCTTTTAAGTTCTCTAGATGACTTTGTTGTGCTGTGACTTGTTTCCATTTTCATAATTCAAGGGTTGAGAACCTATGCCACCATAATTTTCTTATTCTTCCTCTGATCTCAGCCTCAGTGACAAACTAAGCTTCAGAAAGTTTGCCCAGCTGGAGGAGTTCAGTTGTGAAACTGGAAAAGACACCAGTGGAAATCACAAAGGCTATAAGACAAGCAAGTCATTCAAAACAAATGTTTATTAAGTGTCGCATTCCAGGTCATGTATGAGATGCTGAGAACTCAAAATAAATAAGACAGAGTTCCTGCCCTCAAAATATCTCTGCTCTGGTTAGATAGTGAGTGACAGTCATAGAGAGCCAAATAGAATCAAAGGAGTTGAGATGTACAGCCTGGAGGGACTAGGAGAAGATTTTGAAGAGGTGAATTTCAAGGAGCAACATTCTCATCAATGGAAATAAGGCAGAAGAATTCTAAAAAGAAGCATAGGTAGAGCAGAGACGCAGGGGTAAGAAAGTGAACGAGGCAGTGAGGAATTGTAGGACCTTGGCTCAGAAAATGATGATCTATGAGGCTGGAAATTTAATTTAGAATTTGGTGAATGGCTCCCACAAGGAACAGACAGGTACCTGTCATGAAAATCAGTGAGTCAGTACAATATGTGTCTTCAATGGAGGGCGGAGCAGATTCAAAATCAGTGCCCCCGTCAGACATAAAGCAAATGGAAACATGAACTTTGATATGTACATATAATGTAGTTACTCTTCCTACTCTCTGGAAACTTTCTGTATATGCTTTAGCACTTCTAGAGTCTCAGTCACCTGGTAGCAAGAGTATAGACAAGTCACTTAAATTATTCTTCCTATGTCAGATAGAATTAAAGAATCTGGATGTCTCCTGTGTTGCTCCTTCTGTGTAAGAGACTTGAACTCACTAATTTTAAAATGTTTTGTGCTTTCTACGTGGGTTTTTATTCCGTTCAGAATGCTCTTTATTCCCTTCTTTGATAACTCCGATGGATTGACTAAACTCTTAAGTCACCAGCTCTGTGCTTTCTGTGGCGCTTTTTTTGTGGGGATAGTTAATGTGCCACTTGTTAATCATGTTACATATATTAACATGTCTATCAGTCCCCAGAGTCTGGGCTTTTGGAGGACAGGATCTTTTTTTTAAGTTTCAGTCATCAGGTCTCAGTACAATGGATAATATGCCAGCTGTGTCCACCGAATGAATGAGAAAGCACTTGCCAGATGTTGAGAAAGCTCAGACTTACCAATTATGCTTTTTAATGTTTAGGTACGGGATTCAGGAAATTTTTTCTCCATATTTAAAAGCATTTTCTCAGACTTCAAACATTGCTTTTTGAAATGTTCATTTATGTAAGCAAAGGGACAGTGCTGAGCCTATCAATTCCCTTCTATGGAAAAAGCACCAACACTTTTTTTTTTTAAATAACAATCTGCCAAGGAAATATAAAGGTAATGTGTCTTTGACTAGAGAAAATATAAACATCATTCAAAAAGCTTCTGGAAACCACTGAAGCTTACAGAAGGGGGAAAACATTCCCTGAGTGGTGTGACAATGGGATTTGGATCTTGCTGGTTGTGGAAGAGGAAGGGCGGGGCTCTTTGTGGATTTTGTTGATTTTCAATTCCTTAAATGTATTCCACTAGTTGGGGGATTAAAAGGTTTACTGGTGAGAGTGTCAGTCATCAAAAGACTGATGATAGATTTTTATAATCCTGTAAAAGAGAGCCCCAGCAGCTTCTCCAACAGGAACCCAGAAATGTTTGGTGTCTCAGAAATAATTTTGCCTTTTGTTACACTCACTTGGGTCTTCTCTAACAATTTTGCTGCCCTGGAAGAAACGGCAGGTTCCGTGGGAGTACTGTTCACACTGTTGTGCTCAGGCTGTATTTGTAAGACGCTTTGTGTCTGTTTCTTCTTGTAGTTCTATTAGCTCGGTCCCATGTACTTTGACGCTCTGTCATTAGGTGCATACACATTAAGGACTGTTTTCCTTCTCTGTGCTCTTTGTCATTAAGTATTGTGCCCTGCCTTAGCCCTGATGATTTTCCTTCTGGTAAAGTCTGCTTTGTCTGAAATTCATATTGCTACTATAGCTTTCTTTTTATAGTATTAGCATGTATTGTAGGCTGAATTTTGTCTATGACAAAAATTTGTATATGATGCTCTGACCGCCAGTACCCAAGAAAATGACTTATTTGAAGACAGTGTCTTTAAAGAGATAATTGAATTAAAATGAGTCCATTAGGATGGGCCTACATCCATTGTGAAGGATAGAAAGCCAGGTTGAACCGAAATTTCTGTTAGCTTGCACGACTACATATCTACCATGACTGATATTCATGATGATAATAGATATTACAAAACCCAAAGTACCTTGTAAATTGCTGAAGTTTAAATGAGGTTTAACACAATTTTGATATAATTTTATTGTTTCTAATTGCAAATGTAATGTAAAATGAAATTCAATTTTTGAGGGTAAGTTTGGATGGTAAGGTGTGAGTACGAGGAATTAAAGTCAGCAAATAGAGCAAAAACTGTCCTTGAAAAATCTTTAAATTGTCCATAAGATCATTCAGCATGGTTTTATAAACACTACCTCATGAAATAATTCTTAAGCACACAAGATTTAAGAATAGCTAAGATAGCCAAAACAGAAAAAGTGAGGGTGAGATGGGTTCAGGGGAGTTCATAAGCAGATGTTTGGCCTTTAAGCTACTCTACTGTAAAATAGTTATCAAATTTCTTCAAAAATAAAATAAGAGGGAAGGATTTAGTTTCTCTTTGTTCACTTTGTTTATTCCTGATTTGTTGCAAGGTCTCCATAACATTAATGTACATAATAATGTGATGTGTGTGGGTGTGGGTTGGTGTGGGTGTGGGTGTGGATATGGTGGCAAAAGACAGTGAAACAGGCAATAAAAATGTTAAATACTAAAATCATTACATTCAAGTTTGGAATGATTAGCATCAGATAGTACAACAAATGAAAATTTTTGTTACAATAGTTGAAACTGTCTCAATTGAAAGTTGTAGAAGTTCACGTGAGCTAATTAAAACAATTAAAGCAAAAGAAGGGATGGCTTTTAGAACATTTGGGGTATAATCAGACTTAAGGGTGGGGATGTTGCGAAGCTTCAGGAATGAACCGGAGCCAGGAATTTAAATATGCTCCAAACTATATCAATTTTTGTTCATCGAATCATCTGCCATCTCTATTCCATGACTTTTTATTATATCTTCAAGGGGGTCAAGTTTTTTTAAAAAGACAAAAACTACTGTTGCTCCTTTATTTCAAAGAGAAGCAATTAAAAATAATAATAAAAATATTAAAAGAGCAGGCGTGGTGATGCATTTCTGCAATCCCAGTACTCTGAGAGGCTGAGGCAGGAGAATTGCAAATTCGAACCCAGTCTGGCCAATTTAGTGACTTAGTGAGACCTGTCTCAATTAAAAATTGAAAACAAAACAAAAGAAGGTCTGAAAATGTAGTTTGGTAGGAAAGCCCTAGGTTCAGTTTCCAGTTTGGGGGTTGGGGAAAGAAAAGCCTTGATTCCTAAAAGTTTTGTTTGCTTTAACTCAAGATTTTCCTAGCTCTCTCTTTTCATTTCCTTTTTGAGGTAAATGTATGTTATGAACACAAATCTCAAGAAAACAGTTTGATGAAATTTTACATACGTAATCACACTAGATCAACACAAGAACCGTTTCTGGCACCGTAGAAAGTATGTCACGCTAATCTTACTCCGCAGGTGATTACTATCACAGCTTTGTGTTGAACCTTTCTCTGTCTCAGGTGACAGGACGGTGGAGTGACAGAATGCGGGGAAACAGAACACATTTAGAATTGTAGCAGATATTTCAGTAACTCGCGGCTAGGGAAAGAACCTAGTAGAAATAATAGCTTTAGATTTCTTTTGAATGTGACAGACAATAAAAAACTGTTTTTGACTCTCATGACCTAGGACTTGCATACATTCACCTCTCACTCTTATAGTAGTATCTATGACAGTACGGCTTCCTCTAGCTCTCTGTCTATGGAGTAAAAACATGCAACTATTGACTGAAAATGTTTGTGGCTCCTCCCCCAAATATGCTGACATTCTAACTGCAGTGGGATAATGGAGTTAGAAGGTGGGGCTTTTCAGAGGCAATTAAATCCTGTGGGCTTAGTCCTTATGAATAGGATCCCTATCATTTTGAAAGAGACTCCAGGGGCTAGAGGAATAGCACAGCAGTTATAGCACTTGGCCTAGCAAGCCTAAGGCCCTGGGTTCAATTCCAGGGTTTCTTTCCAGGAAATAAGTGTATTATTTCCCACAGATTTAAATCTTCATTTGCATTTTTTATAAAAATGGGAAAATGAGGTTAAAAGTGTAGCTTTTGCTCTGCAATGAGATTTGAGTGTTATTCCTGTCATCTAGCATGTGAAACCTTGACCTTGGGCAAGTTACTCCTTAAGCCTCAATTTTCTAGTCTATAAATTGTGATAAATTTTAGGGTCTACTTTTGGGGTTGCCCTTGGGATTTCCTCCATTTCCTTTTGTCATCCTTCCTTCTACCCCATTCATCTTCTAGATTCTCTATTCCTCCAATAAGTCCTATAATTCCTTTTTGGTGCCAATAGCTGAACACAATCTTACTGTATTTTTGAATGTAGCTTTTCTTCCACTACATTTTTAACTGATGATAATCATTTAAGAAAGTATTTCTTTAACCAAATTTTTGAGTTTTTTCAATTAATTTCTGTGGGTTCTTTAAGAGATCAGTAAGAATATCAGGAGAGAGTTTTTTTTCTTGTTTTCTTTCCAAATTATACTTATTTTTTGTTTTGTTGGGCTTCACTGAGTTCTGTTAGGACTTTAGGGAAAAATACTAAAACTGAAACACTGAATCTTCTGAAAGACAAATAAGAAAAAAATCTAAAAGATATAGGTATAGGCAAGGATTTTCCTAATGAGGTACGCACTGCAAAAGATATAGCCCCCAGAATCAACAAATAGGATTATATCAAATTAAAAAGTTTCTTCATGGTAAAGGAAATTATCACCAGAGTGAAGAGAAAACCACAGAATGAGAAAAAATCTTCAATACTTATACCTCAGATGGGAGGATAATAGCTAGAATATACAAGAAACTGAAGAAAAGCAGGCCAAAAAATAAGAAAACTGATTAAAAAACGAGCGATGAATAGACAATTCTCAGAGGAAGTAGTTCAAATGGCCAGTAGATATATGAAAAGATGCTTAACATTCTTAGCCATTAGAGAAATGCAAATCAAAACATCACTAAGATATCATCTAGCCCCAGAGAGAATGGCATATATCAAGAACTCAAACCACCATCAAGGCTGGCAAGGCTGTGGGGGAAACAGGAACCCTCTGGTGGAATTTTAAACTGGTATAACCACTATGGATGACAGTATGAAAATTCTTTAAAAGGCTGAAAACAAATATTCCCTTTGACTTAGAGATACCTCTTTTGGGAATTTTTCCAAAAGAGTTAAAAACATCATATAAAAGAGATATGTGTATACCTATGTTCATAGCAGCACTACTAACAATAGTTAAAATGTGGAATACACCAAAATACCCATCAACAAACCAATGGATACAAAAATTGTGGCATATGTCACAATGGAGTACTGCTCATCTATAAAGATAGATAGTTTTGAGGCTTTTGTAAGTAAATGGATGTAACTTGAGACCATCATGCTCAGTGAGTCAGAAGGAGAAGTTTAAATATTGAATGGTTTCTCTAATATGAGTAACCCGAGTATAGTCATTTCATAGAAAAAAATGGTGTGATAGTGGGAGTTAAGGGGGAGGAGGTGGCTGTGGGAGGATCAAAAAAGGGAGAGAAGAAGGGTTTGTACCTCTGATGTGATATATGTGCACAAAACACTCAAGTTCAATGTAAACATTATATATTGCATATACACATTACTACTAAAATGGAGGAAGAAGGACTTTAGGGAAAAAAAAAATCATAGATGGACTATCCCTAACACCTTATGGTCCAGGGAAAGAGTACAAGGAAAAGATCTATACAACACACTTCTAAATATTTAAAGATTATAAATTAAATTAATCAACTGTTAGATCTTAAGACATTCTAATTTATATAGCAAACAAAAATATAACATGAAAGCAGGTTCATATTTAGACTCCTTACATACGTCTCTCCCTATTATATGATACTTGAGGTATCCTTTTTCAGAGCTTAACATCAATGGCCTTTACTTCCAAAGGTCTTGTCTCTTGCATAAAAAGGGGTTACCATACAATTGCCCAGTCACTCATTTCTAGGGCCAACTATAATATAAATAAACCTCAGCATTTAGTGTGCCCTCCCATCCAATTACTTACTAAATTTTGTGCTAATTTTAGAAATTGCCCTTCAATAATTGCTTAGGCCCTTCATCTTATCCTTTATAGTCCAATATTCTACCTCCACTCCCATTCCACTGGAAGATTTTCAGAACCGAATTTCCTTAGAGGTGATTTGAATGTCTTACGACTTCCAAAAGCAATACTATCAGTGGATAGATTCTAAGCAAGCCATCTGACTAAACATAACTTTTTTAAAGGTCTTCTTCTGGGAAGTTAGGTCATTCAGAGAGGAGAACCAATGCCCTGCACAAAGCTTCAAAGCCAATCATCTGCTTCTTGTTGTGGTGGCAGCTGGTCTAACTGGAATAACTTGGGATGCAAATTAGGAACACTACGTAGGAGTTCCTGCTCTGTCATAATCCATTTGAACTTCAGTGAGTCACTTAAAACTCCTTGTTGAGCCTTAGAGTCATTGCCTGTGCAACTGTAAGCACTCCACCAGTTTTTGGAGAAAATTTGTTTGAATTTCTATTTTCTGTCTATTGCAAGTTAAGATTTCCACTCCTGCCCTGTTCATTCACCCTGTTGGGTGAGGAGGATAAGGCAAAATCTTCATAAATTTCAATTTCAAGACATTTAAATAATTTGGTTTCTATATACAGTTAGCCTACCAATGAAATTCTAATAAGAGGAGATCAATATTATATCCAGAAATGCTACAACACACAAAGAGCTATACAAATGTGAATTGTCTTAAAACACCACACACAAAGAAATCGTCTTTCCTCCTGGCTTCAGAGTTACAATATTATACTGTGTAATCAAAATCACTTCTTAAAGAAATTTTCCCTGTCGAGAGCAGAGCCTGCGTTTGCCCTCGACGTAGACAAGCGGCGCCCGGTCCGCAGGCCCCAGGAGACAGGAGGGGCGTGGCGCAGCCATCCCGCCCACGGCGACGCTCCGCCCACGGCGACGCCCCGCCCCCTGCGCCCGCGTCTGCGCAGTGCGTAGGGACCGGCCTGGCGCGTCTGGGAGGGAGGTAAGGGGCCGGCGGGAGGCTCCTTCGGGGGCGTGTGGCCTTGACACACCGCGTGGACGGGGTGCCGGCCCTGCGCGAGGAAGCGGCGCCCCGTGGGAGGTCAGCCCTTAGCTCCGAGGTGGCAGGGCCGGGCGGCTGCCTCGGAGCTCCCGAAGTGGCGGAGCTCCCGTTGGTTTCGGTTTGGGAAGCGCTCTGTGGAGCGAGCGTAGGGAGCGGGATGGCTTCCCGGGTGGAGGGGGAAAGTTTCCTGCGCCTGCTCCTCTCGTGGCGCACTGCGGGCCCCAGGTCGCAGGGTCTCAGGCGTCCTGATTCTGGGACCTCCCACCTCCTCGCCTTCGGCGTGTGTGGCTGACGTGTGCCATAGGGAGGACGCGATGCCCGGGGGTGCCGAGTGGGTGGGGACGGACCGAGGATTCCACACCGCGCTCCCTCCTCTGAGGCCCAGAGCAGGGCTGTGCGGTGCGGCCGAGGGCCTGGACTCTTCAAGTTCTGTACCCCTTGCTTCGGTTGGAGACCCAGAGAGAGGTGCCTGAGGAAATCGGGCACCACGGCAAGCCCACACATAGGTGATCTCTAGGTAGTCGTGTATTTGGGCTGTGACGTTGCCTGCGATTTGGGAGCCTTTCTGGGAAGTGAGACTTATCGCTTGTAAATAACCCGTTGAGAAATTTACATAACTTTTGAGTACTTTGTTGAGAACATGTGTTGTGATAATGTCGTTTTAGTTGTAAGCGTTACATGATAAAGTGTATAAGGCACCTGACACACTTCTGGCATGTTCCCTGCACGCATTGATTGCGTGGGGTTTTGTTAGTTGGTTTTGGCATTTGAGTGTGTTAGCTGAACCAAGCGTGATGGTGCTTATTGTAATCCCAGCACTCTGGGAGACTGAGGGGGGAGGGCTCTCAGGTCTAGCCTATCCTGGGTGGTTCAGGGGCTCAGAAACACCTTGTCAAGAAAGAGAGAGAAAGGAGAGGGAGAGAGAGGAGGAAAGAGAAAAGAAGGAAAAAGAGGGCCGAGGATGGAGCTCCGTGTGGAGGCCCAGAGATCAGTCACCAATAAGGCAAAAAAAGAAGTTGTGTCGTCTGTGACACATCAGTTCTTGTACATTGAAAAAAATTCTTACAGTGTCTTAAAGATACATGTGTTTGCAGTGACAGAAAAGTTACGGAAGTATTAGAGAATTCCCTACAGCTTTCCTTAGTGTTAACATTTTAGGTGCCCTAGTACAGTTATGAAAAGCCAGGTCCAGTCCAAGATCCCCACACCCCCACGTTGCGTTTCGTTGTTAGGGCTCTTTGAGCTCTTCTGCTTTGTAGCAGTTCCCCAGTCTTTTCTTGTCCTTCTTGACCTTGGCACTTTTGAAGAGTCCTTGTTAGGTATTGTGTAGTGTAACCCTCAAATGGTACCTGTCCAGTAGTTTGTCATGGTTAAAGTTATGCACGTTTGCTAATACCACAAAAGTGTGTCTGTCCTTTTCACTTTATGCTGTCAGGATACACAATTATTTAATGCTTGTGATGTTAATCTTGATCACTGGATTAACATATTGTCTCTTGGGATTCTCAAACACAAGGGTACTATTTTTTCCAAATTGTTGTTTAGGAAGAAACTTTGAAACTAACCAAATATTCTTTCCTCCAAGTTTCCCTTAATGAATTTATCATTTATTGGTGGATTTTGCCTTCAGTGATTATTACTGTGGTTTTTCTATTTCCCTTATTCCTTTCTATTTATTAACTGAAATTCTTCTATAGGAAGAGCTGTCCACTTTCCCATTTGTATATTTGTAGTTATTGTATCGGTATAGACAGTTTTTTTTTCTATTATTTTGTTACTCCATTTATATTTCAAGTTGACACTTTGATGATCAAGATTTTTTTCAGGTTGCTTTGTATACCCTTTGACATGCCTCTCTCCTTTTTAAAGAACTTTCTTTCTGGCACCATGAAATGCTCCATAACCTCTTGTGTTTTTCACATTGCATACATGGAATCAACTGCTTTTTCAGAGACTCCTGTTTCTTTTGGTGGTCGTGGGAGGTGGGGGGTCGGTTTGAGAAAAGTGTGTAGACACCAAGGTCTCTGTTCTAGGTGTACTCGTTTTTACTGGGGCCTCATTGCTTTTTGAGCCTGGAAGAAGTCAGCAGTATGTATGCCAGTACATAACCTCCGCATATAAGGTTCCTAGTTCTGTATTTATTTGTGCATTTTAAAAATACAAATGTATAGCCAAATAACTGAGTTCTCTAGTTTTGTCTCTTTTTGTTACTTCTTTTTCTGACATTAAGAAATCTTGCTCTTGTATTCTGTAATTATTTGTTCAATTTTTGTATTATATATATTTTTAGGATTTCTAACTTACACTTCTGAGAGAAACAAATTTGGTGGCATATCTGCAAAGTTTTTGTTTTTAACCTTGCGGTGTTCCATGAAAATACTGGTTTCTGAAATTACGTAGATTTTCTTCGGCAGTTCTTTCCATGTAATTATGCTATTTATTTATTTATATTTTGTTTTTATTTTTTATTTGAGTCAGTGTCTTGCTCTGCAGTCCAGGCTGGTCCTGAACTCACTATATACCCCGGACTGGCCTAGAACCCATAGCAATCCTCTTGCCTCAGTCTCCCAAGAGCTGGGATTATAGGTATGTGCCACTACAACCAGTTTATGTGGTGCTGGGGAATCAAACTCAAGGTGAACTCAAGGCCTTGAACTTGCTAGGCACATCCTTTAACCACTGAGCTATTCCTCCAGACCCATGCTATTCATTTATAATGCAGTTAATCTTATTATTGTTGGTATATATTTTATTTTGATTTCCCCCATATCCTGATTTTATGTTAAAATATATGCCTGTGCACACCTATCATTCACTTTTTGTGGAATACATTTCTGTAGGTATTGACAGTGCGTATAGTTGTATAGCTACTACAAGAGTCACAATTTCAGAATAAATCCATTATCCCAAATATTTATAACATAAAACATGACTTTACAAATATCTTGGGAATTGGGCATGTTTATGTATTTTGTCTTTTTTTATTGGACATTTTACACAGGTGCCATCTTAATTAAATGTATTTTTCTCATATTTGGGTTTTGAGACACAGACTCATAGTTTGTAGTCAAGGCAGGTCTTGGACCCACTATGTAGCTAGGCTGGCCTTGAACTCATGGCAGTCCTCCTGCCTCAGCTTCCCAAGTGCTGGGATTATAGGCATGAGCACCACCATGCCCAGCTAATCTTTGTATGGTGCAGGGGATTCAAACCCAGGTCCTTGTGCATGCTAGGTAAGTGCCTTAATCACAGAGCTTTGGTCCAGTTTTTTACTGAAAATTCAATATGATTTCACTTGTTAATCATTCACAGTTCTAAACATATTGATATTGAATTAGTAGTTTGTCATGACAACTTACAAGCAGTTGAGCTATTTGTGGTCAGATCCACTGCTAAATGACATTGTTTCAATAACATCATGATATCTGCAGTTATTTGAATGTTGTGTTCTTAGTTTTATACAGGAATTTTATTATAATTTTGTAAAAATAGAAAATATTAGAGAAAAAATTTTAAACTAGCTCTAAGGAGACCAAGAGTTGGAAAATTATCTTGAGAAGTTTTGGAACAGATTGTCTTCCTTGAAGGAATGGATTTTTCTTACACATATAAACTGAGTGAAGACTCATGCAATATACTAACAGATTTGGACATACAATTTGGAATTCAAGAAAGTTGTAATAAAACTGTGAGGGAGCAGTGAATGCAAGCTAAATAATCAATAGTAAGGAATTGTTAAGTACACTATAGACTGATTAGTGGAAAAGACAGAATCATCTTACGTTACATCTCAGATAGTAAAAAGACTGAAGGTTTAAAGACACATGCGAAAGTACGGAGCAGAGATGGAAGATAAATAGTGAAGGCAGTGGATGGACCTATACATTTTTTTAGCTCAAATAATAGGGAACTTGGAAGGCTTTTTTTCAGAGGAGGAACATGTTACAATCAGTGTTTTAAATATATTCATTGATAATAACTTAGGGAAAATTGGAGAAGAGAAAGCCTGAAGGCAGATCTAGGTAAGCTCTGCTGTCATGTGCTATGTGTGCATAGTATGTTGACAAGAGTGATCATATTAGAAATGTTGAAGAATATGTGAAGAAATATTTTTAGTTTAAGTAGCATCTCTTGAGCAATAGGCCTGTTGAAAAACACTTAGTAAGTATGATAGTAGACATCAAGATATCTCCCTGTAGTGTGTAACCTTCTCAGTAGAAGAAAACACAAAAAGACATTGTAATTAGCTGGGAAATGCCAATGTTAGACAAATAATTTATATATCTAATAGTAATAGGCTCTTTTGAGTTAATAAGCAGTAGATGTCCCGTGTAATAAAACAAATGCATAGCATGAGCAAGCAATTCATGAAAGAAAGAAAAATATGAATGGATAATAAATCAATCCCATTAATAATTTAGGGGATGCAAAATTAACCCAATAATTAGATAAGATCTTTCCACCTATGTCTAAGAATGATAACACCAAGTAAATTGGTTGAAATGTGGATAAATGGACATTCTAATGTCTTGCTGGTGGGAATGCACCTTGGCATAACTTTTTGTGGGAAATTTCTATTTCCAGGTGTTTTTTAATTATAGCAATTTATGCGCTAGAAGAGTACACTAGAGTTTATAATAGAAAATAAAAAGTAACCCAAATAATTAACAATAGATTATTGAGTTATAGAACATATACAAAGTAATACTATTCTGCTACTAAAAGTTCCATAATAGAACACATATGGAAATATTTTTCTTACATGTAATCATACTGCTCAAGATAAATCCTTTCTTTATTTCACTCATTCATTTATTTTGTTCAGCAGTAATTTATCATATTTCTTGTTCCTTGCCATTTGACCCCTTTGGGTTTATTTGATAGTTGACCTGGATATAAACAAAATCCCTTAGCGTGCTGAAGACTTTCCTATCTTTTGATATATTGCTTTGATAGAAAACTTTCTGCTTTTGTTGTTTTCATTTTTTTTCTCCAGTGGAGATCGAACCTAGAACCTTTGTATTGAGCCAGACTCCTCCTCCTGTCTTGTCTTTTCTTTTTTCTTTTCTTTTTTTATTTTTTAAGACAATCTCACTAATTTGCCCATGTTGGGCTTGAACTAGCTATTCTTCTGGCTGAATCTCCAAGAGTGATGGAATTAAGGTGTGCACTACCGTGTTAGCTCGTTTATCTGTGTTTCACCTCCAGTTTGCTTTGTAAGACTTTTACCTTTGTCCTTGATGGTTTGCAAGTTTCTTCCCATGCACGTAGGTGTTGGTCTTACATACACTGGGGCCTCGTGGTTTTTCAGTTGAGGTCTTATGTAACAGTTCTCATCATTTTCTTAGTAGTATCCTCTCTCCATTTTTTCATTCTTTATTTGTTGTTTAGCTTACACTCTATCAGTTTATTCTTTATTCCCCTGACAGCTGTTGTATATTTTGTCTTCTTATTTCTCTGTGCTGTAAGTACTATCTTTCAGTGAGTTTTCTTCTTAGTGACACAGTTGACTGTAAGCAATCATCTTTTGAGATTTTTGTCTAGAATTTTTACTTGGTTTATATTTGGGTTGGTCTGTTATTGTTTCATAATATTATCTAATTCTTATAAGATAGTATTCATTACACTATATCTTTGGATATTTAAAATACACTTCTGTAGTTTTCTTTTTAGACTGTTATCTCTAGCCTCTTAGCTATGAGTTTTTCTTTATTCTTGCTTCTGTGGACTGTGTCTTTTGATGATGAATTTCTTCATGAGTATCCAGTTCTCATTCACTGTTGCAGCAGTTTTACCATCTTTGCTTTAGGTGCCTGGAAATTTGTATTTTTACTTATCAGACATAACAACCAAGTTATTATATCTGTAGATGGATAGTGAATGTAGTCTTTTATAATAACCAGCACTTGAAGATTTTCAACTGTGAAAAAAGAGAAAATGAGAACATTTTGAGCTGTAGTTTTATTTTAGTACCTGTTAGTTATATGCACTGCTGGGTTTCATTTTGGCATGTTCATATATGCATGCAACATATTTCTATCATTTCCCCCCAGTTTCCTCCTCTCACTTTCCTTCCCCCTCCCTGTGTTCCTTTCCTGTTCATTAGTAGTCTCCTTCTGTTTCATCTTTCTCTCTCTTTCTCCTTAAATTTCTCCCAAGAGAACAGAATAGTACCTCTTAATATTTTGGGTATAATCCCTCTGAGAGCCTCTTAAATCCCATGGACTCTGAAGATTCAAAGACTCACAAAATCTAATGTGAACTCCTATCTCTATGTACCCTGGGAAAGAACAGCATAATTCAGTGGGATTAAAGTATACAACTTAATTTTTTTGTGTGTGGCGGGGCGAGGGAGAGGCTGTGGGTAATGGCATGAAAGTGTTGTATGTAACAGTACTTTCAGGTTTGGCTAAGCAGTGGCGTTCATTATCCACGTAAGATCTGATGAACTCTAATTTACAAAATAGGTATAAGTAAATTTCCCTTAATTGAGGCAAGGGTGGAGTCCCTTTGTCTTCTGACTTTCTGTTCCTATCCTCTGCTGTCCTGGCCCAAAGTCTAGCCTTGGACTTCCTGTTGCATTCATAAAAACCGCTGGTGCACACCAGTATTCCTAGCCCTTTGGGAGGCCGAAGCAGGAGCATTGCAAGTTCAAACCCAGCTTGAGCAATTTTGTGATTTAGTGAGACCCTGTCATAGAATAAAAAGTAAAAAAACAAGCAAACTGCTGGTGAAGTAGAAAAGACATCTGGCTACATTCAGAAAGCAGGAAACCTGATTCCTATTCCAGTTGGTCACTCCTTATTTGTGTCACTTGTAGACAGTATTAGTCACTTTGTTAGACCAGGAAGAGATGAGTTAGAGGACATTAGAAGCGTGTTGTATTTTGTTATATTGGAAGTATAATTGCATATTTATATTATGATGAGATTAGAAATGGAGGTTGTTAGAGGTAGAAATGTTAAAAATGAAATTTTCTCTTCAGGTTGTACCATTGATGTCTTTTAAAGAATATTACTCAATGTCCAAGATACATCATAAAATAAAAGCTTAGACGGTAAGCTCCTAATTTTTTTTAAAAAAATGGTATCAAATACATACATACATAGAAAAGGTATTACAGGGGCAGAAAGAATGGCTCAGTGCGATTCCCCAGCACCACATAAACTGAGTATGGTGGTGCATGCCTGTAATCCCAGCACTTGGGAGCCTGAGGCAGGAGGATTACCATGAGTCCAAGACCAGCTTGGACTTTGTAGTGAGTTCAGGACCAGTCTGTGTGAGTTCCTTTCTCAAAAAGAAAAGAAAAGATGAAAAGAAAAGAAAAAATATTACATACGTATGTGCAACATTTCTATGATAGAAAAAGGTATTACATACTTACTTACATAGAAAAGATATTATGTACATACACAAGTACATAGAAAACATATATACATATATAGAAAAAGGCCTAGAGAGGCATACACCAAAATGTAGAATAAGGATGAAGGGATAATTATTATTTTTATTATATTCTCATTTGTTTATATCTTATAAACATTTTTTACTATATACAACTTTCATAAGGAGAGATTTTCAAATACATGGTTTCATAAAGAAAAAAAATCACTGAAGTAGTTCAGCATTAAGTTTAATATGTATTTAGAATAAATTGTAAATCTAATTGTTGAATTTTAAACATAATGGAAACTGATTTTTAATCATTCTTAACGAAATATTTTCATGTTTTTCTCTATGGTTGGAAAAGAAAGTTGTAAGCAGAAGTGACACAACAATTTTTTAGAATGTCTGAAGATGAAGAAAAAGTGAAATTACGCCGCCTTGAACCAGCTATCCAGAAATTCACCAAGATAGTAATCCCAACAGATCTGGAGAGGTTACGAAAGCACCAGATAAATATTGAAAAGGTAAAGCTTTTTTATTTTCTACCACAAGAAACAGTTACATAATATGATTATATTTGTGCACATTTCAGCTAATTTGAGAATATTACACAAGAGGTTTTATTAAAATGCCTACCCTTTATTGATTTTGCAATATTATTTATTTTTAAGCTGGTATTTTGGTTCTATAAATCTACCTGTTATATTTCTTTTTCAAGAAGCAGTATAGATTATGGAGTCTCTACCCTTTTTATTGTATGTTAAGATTTTAGTTCTTAAAATACAGACTCTTTGACAGTGCATCTTAATGGCAAGAGAGGGAACTTCAGATAATAGGCCTGCCTTAACTTCATTCACTGTATGCAGTGGCAATTTCTGAACCTTGAGTGTGTGCCTATCAGTAACTCCTGTATTCTGCAGATACCCAGATGTAGGGTGGTATGAGTGAATTTCATTACTTCACTGTTTTTCTTTGAGGAAAGCCCCAAATTGAGAAATACTATGTTATGGTTTGGATGTGAACTCCAAAAGCCTTTTGTATTTGGATAGTGTGCATTACCTGTAAATTTCATGTATTGTTAGAAGGTGGGGTCTGGTCCAGGGGTCGGGGGTTGGGGATAGATTATGGGTGTGTGGTGGATTATGGGCCTTTGACACTTTACCAGTGTGTGGCCTGCAAGGATATAAACTCTTGCCTGGCTTCTTCTGGAGGCCCTGATTCCTTCCTCTTGTGAAGCTTTGAGCCACTGTTCCTTCTCAGACTCTTCCTGCCATTGCCAGCTACCAATGAATGAACTGAGACCTTCTGAAACTGTGAGCTAAAATATATCTTTCCTCTTTTTCAGTTGTGGATGTTGAGTATTGTGTCAGGCAATGAGAACTAACTAAGACAGAAATCGCTACTAGAGAAGTGGGATTGTTGCTGTGACTCTATCTGATGGTATGGTTTAGAAGCCTTTGGAACTGGTTTATAAGAGAAGTATAAAAGATTTGAAGGTACCGGCTAGAAAAGCTTTAGAAGACTGTGAGTAAGCTTCATAGGAGATTCTAGTCAAATCTCAGAAGCCCAGAATGCTGATAGAAGTAGGGATTATAAAAGCCAAGCTCAAGAGGTTGTAGATGAGACTATCGTGGCGGTTGGTCTAGGAACCATGCATGCTATGCTCAGGATAAAAGTGTGTTAGTATCTTGCTTTTGTCCTGAGACTTTGATTGAGCCTGAGATTAAGGGTGGTGTACAACTTACCCTGGTGGAGAAAATTTTGATGCAGCCCATATTAAGGCTGTCCTGTGGTTACTGCTTATGGCCATTTGTCAGCTCAACACTGAAAAGCAGGAAAAAACAGCAAAACAAAAAGATGTAGAAAGTTTGCAGTTTTACCAGAAAGAAAGTGACTACAAAGTTGGAGCAAAAGAACACACAGTTTTGAAGAGATTAGCATTAAGAAGAAGTTAGGTACTCTGTATCACGACTATAAAAAGAGGCCTTGAGAGCATCTCCAGAATCAGTAAGACTCTACCATATGCAAGATCAGGAGTGCAAAAGGAAAAGACTTTGTTTTGAGAAGAGTACCGTAGGACAAACTAGAAGGCCAAATAAATATTTGCTAGAGTTCGCCCACCCAGAGTTCAGCCATCTAGGAGCTTGGAGGCATCTGCTGCCATAGCCCAGGGGGGCCAGTCTCCTGGCTGTTTACACCAGTGACAGACCTTGGTGTCATCCACGTGGTGCTGTCTTCATAGGCATGAGGAGTGCAAGAATTGTGGGGTCAGGAAGCCTTCTACCTGAACTTCATAGGAAGGCTTTGTAGGCCAGGCAGTGTGCCCCTGAAAGGACAGTGCATGAAGTTGTGAAGTAGAAGCCTTAAGTGCAGTGGAGACTCCAGAAATTGGGAGATGCCAGGAACCTGTATCGTCTGGAGAGGAAAGCCACAGCCTATTAGTCAACCCAGCCCAAAAGTAAAACATGGAGTATCAGAGGGAATGCCAGAGGGAATACCATAGGGGCAGAGAAACCTAAGGCCTTTAGAGCTCATATTTCACTACAGCATGGCCCAAGTGCTAGACACAGAACTGCTGGATTTAATGGAACGGCAGGATTTGGTGTTTGCCTTGCTGACTTTTGGGGCTGCTTTGGTCTGATTGCTTTCCATCCTTCTATTCCTTTTGGATTGGAAATATTTACCCTGTGCCATTTTACATTGAGAGTGTTTACTTTCATTTTCACAGGAGCTCACAGCTAACAGTTTGCCTTTTGTCTTGAAATCTCAGGGGGACTTTGTACGTGAACTTTTTTTTTGCACTGCTGGAACTGTTAAGGCTGACTACTTTTAAAAGATAGACTGAATACATTTTGTGTAAGGAGGTGGACATGTCTTTTAGGGGCTGGGGTGGAAAGTTATGATTTGGATTTGAAATGTTGCCCTAAAAACATCATATATTTGGATGTTTGGATTATTTGTGGATTTCATGTGCTGTTAGTAGTTATAGCCTGGTCAGGAGGAGTGGATTACAGGTGTGTGGTAGATTACAGGCATGTGGCACATTACTGAATATGAGGCATGAAAAGATATAAACTCTTGCTTCAACTTTGTCTGGAGGCCCTCATACCTACCTCTTGGACTTGCTGTGTGAACAGCTGTTGTCTGCCAGACTCTTTTACTACCATTTCTAGCCATGAAGCGACTGAGACCTTCTGAAACTGAGCTAAAATAATCCTTTCCTCCTTTACATTGTGGATATCAGGTATGGTTGCAGCAACAAAAAAGCAAGTAAGACATACTGCGTGGATTGATTGACGACATAGATAGGAGGAAGACAAAGTAGTCTCAAGGTCTGTGATGGAGTTGGCATAGAACCTGCACTGGCCAGGGTCTAGTAGAGTGGCTTTGACATTTATGGCAACAAAAACTTTATTGAGTCCTGGGTATTGATTTGACAGGTTTTGTTATTTGTTGTGGGACCAGCCAGTGATACTCTTTCTTTCAGAAGGACCTGTCCCAGTGAAAAAAATTTTTGAGTAAATAGAATGGGGTTTAATTTAGAAACTAAGGACACAGACATAAAAGCTCCCACTGTTCAGGAGGAGGTCCCAAATGGGTTACTCCCCAGTATAAATTTTAAGAGGTATCTCTCCACTGATTTTTTTTTTGAAGATTGGTGTACGCCTTTCAGTATAAATGCTGATTGTCTTTAACTGAGTACGTAGGAAGAAAAATGGAAGACTTTTTACAGAATTTTTGAAAATGTAGAAAGTGAGTGCCAAGAATACTGAGATGAACATTTCAGTGCAGATGTGAAGATGTCTCTTGAGTTCAGGATTAGTATTTTGTCATTTTTAGCTTTTTCCTCTTCACTCATTAGCAGTAAGTGATGTTATGATTTTTAAGGATATAGAAAGAGTTGTTGAGTAAACTGGTTATTTTTGTCATGAATAGAAACAAATTATAGGTTTTCATGCTTTATGTCAGTAGTCCCCAACCTTTTTGACATCAAGGCCCAGTTGAAGACCTTTCTCCCAAGAACTGAGTGCTGGAGGGGTCCTTGTTATGCAGTAGGTTGTTGGAGGATAGCTTTGAAATGGCCAGCAACAGCAGGAGGGGAGGAGAGAGCTAGGAGCCAAATTCTGCCTCCTGCCAGATCAGCAGCGGCATTAGAATCTAATAGCAGTCAAAGCTTTGCTTGCTGCTCACTTCCTAGTTATTGCTCATCTGTCCTGCCAGCCTGGTCCTTCCAAGGCCATGGACTGACAGCAGGAGTTGGAGACTCCTGCTTTAGTTGATGGGAGGGGCTGGTTCTTTTAGTTCTATAAGAATATAAAAATAGAATTGTTTGCTTTTGAATGATTGTTCTCCAAGAAGGAAGCTTTATGTATTTCAAAGTTTTGAGCTTGTACTGAAGTGCTCAGATAAAAAGATGATAATTTGGCAGATAAATTGATCCTGAAAGATAGAAACAAGTGGTCTTAAGGCCATTTCTTCCCTTAGATTTTCTTTTTTAAATATTTGCTCCATACAAAAATGCCTGCTGCCATTACCACATGTATCTGTGACAAAACTAGAATCCTGGGAGAAAAGTAGGGGAGGATAAAATGGGTCTATTACTTATTTGACGAGTTGTGCCAGATAGCATAAGGAAATAATTAATAGCCCCTGTCTGCGGAATATTTTTTCTTTAGGATTTTGTGAAAGTTTTCCTTATTGACATTTTTAGATATTATCAGAATAACTATTATTTTATAACACAACAGTAAATCTCATATTAATCTGTTTTATTTTCAAATCCATGATTATTACACTGTTTGTAGGATTTCTAGTTTAATTATGAAAGTAAGCTTTTATCTATATAAGGTTGAGTAGCATATTTTAATAGGTATCTTATAGCAGTACAGAAACATTGAAGAAGCTGCACTGCTCACTCTGGACAAAAGAGTTTTGAATGAAGTTTGAACTACAGGTGTCTGACAGTGCCTCTTTTCAAAAAGACATAATTCTTCAGGGAAAGGTGTAGAAAGATAAAATATTTATTATGTTGGCCATCAGTCATCCAGTATGAATTTAAAAGAAGAAAGTCAAACTGAAGGAAAATTAAAGGTAAGCCTGTAGAGGAGTGATTCTGCAGCATCTGAGAACAATGAGAGCAGTGTGCTGTGGACACCTGGAGCAATATTCCATAGGTCCTTCAGTATTGCATTTATGACACATGATAAAGTTTGTTAACATGAAGTTTGAAGTGTTAGCACTCAGTTTTTTTGGCTAATGTGAGGTTGACTTAAGCATAGTTAACAGGAACGACAAGATAGTTAGCATGGGACATAGTTTTCTTTGTTTTATATTGTTCAGATCTACCAGGAAACTGACAGTGTAGCACATGTGCAATGTTAGTGTGTATTAGAATACAGTTAGGGTACAAGTGGGAAAAGTCCTGAGAGTAGTGTATTAATTAAGGTAGAGGGGCTTTTTGGATTTATTTTATTTCTGACGTTACTCTTTCCAGGTAAGGAGGGGCCCAGGGCTGCAAGGGCAGCACAGCAGCCTTGAAGCTGCAGCTGTCTTTAGCGTGTCCTCCCTCCCTCAGCTTGCTATGAAAATGTCTGCTGTAGCACAGGCGCTCACCTTCCAGCTTAGGTGGCAGTACCCTGCATCATACTTTTCCGGTGTTCTTTTTGCTCTCGGTGCTTCTCATGTTCACATCCCCACTCTCTCTTTTAAAAAGAATCCTATTCTTGTTTTATGAATGCAGTATCATATCATATCTCTGTAGTAGTATATTTTTAAAAACCTTCGGCTTTCCTGCCTCTGTTTAGCCTAAACTGTTTCTTCTCTCTTAATCTTTGCTTCCTTGCCATCTCAGCACACATTATTTTAGGCGTTCCCTGGCTGGCTGGCGATGTTTAGGAAAGCTGTTGGAATATGTATTTGTGAATGCGTGTCAGAGGCAGAGGCCTTGTTGCCGTGAGGGGAAGAGATGAAGATCCATTTTAATGGGGATGCACCAGGTGTCAGTACCTGTAGCTCTGCGTTGGCCAGAGAGAGCTCTTCTCTAGTCTTCTAGCTTTTGAGATTGCTCGATCAGAGTGGTGGCTGTGGCAGGAGTGGAGATGAGGAGCTCAGAGGGATGGGTGTAGTGTGAGTCTGTGACCAGCCCTCTGAGCTAATGGAAGGAAAGTAGGCCAGGAGGAGAGCAGGGTCCGCACCACTCAGACTCCTTGTGCAGGCTTCACCTTCCTGCTTGTGCTACAGCATCTTCTTCCTGATCTTGCTGTGCTGGCGGGGCAGGACCCCCGCTTCTCTCCTTCAGTTTCTTCATACGCTTTCTTGTACAGTGCTGTCTTCTGTTGTGATGACATGTGCAGGGCAGTTTTGCTTGAGCAGAGGGGATCTGACAGACGACCTGTTCCTGCATTAACTTTCATGCAGTCCTGCTTTGCCTGTACATACAGGTTACCTGGTAAGGGGCACCACTGGTTGCTTAGTCTTTCTGGAATAAAGCACTGCTAGTGGCCTGCTTCTTGGTGTGTCCTTCCTTCACCATCCACTCTTTTGCAGGCTTAGATTTCAGCTTTCCGTGACTTGCAGAGTCAGTTGAAATATATCTTTACTCTTTCCAGCTTCAAAATTTTCTTAAAAATTTTCACCAGTCAGTGTCTTCGGTTGTAATCTCCTTACGCTTATGGATTTGGAGTTTTTAAAGTGCTTTTTTGCTTTTCTTTTTAAAGTTCTTTATCTTCACTTAGGGGTTTTGAAAAAGAACAAAGATCAATATTTGTGTTCAATCTACCAGTTTTAATGAGAAAGGAGATTATTTATTACAGGAAATAAATGTTAGCTTTTCATAAGTATTTATTGGTGTTTGGTATTTGCTGATTCTTAGATTGTTAGCATTGAAGGATATGTAAAAATAGATTTCCGATTCTCAGGGAACTTGCCACCTACGTAAGGAAGTAAGATAGGAAACATTCAGGGAATGTTATGAGGCCAGCTGTATTTAATTAGGTGTGGAAGTAGTTAGCATGAGCTAGTCTAGCCACATGAAGCCTGAGGCATATGGTGCAAAATCAGATGTAACCAATCTTACCTGTTATCTGTTATTTGTTCTTATTTACTTACTTATTTGTTTGTTTATGTGTTTTTGCAGAACTGAAAGTTAAACACAGGGCCTTTGTTCTGGACTACACTCCCCCCCCCCCCCCCCCAGCCTCCTTTTTACTGCTTATTTTAGACAGGGTCTCACTAAGTTGCTGAGTTGCCCAGGTTGGACTTGTAATTTTCTTGTCTCAGTCTCTCAAACTGCTGGAATTACAGGGCCAGTGCTTCCAGGCCAGCTTTATTTATTAACTTGTAATCACAATGGAATTCTTAAAAGTTTTTGTTTAGGCTATGAATATCAGTTTTAATCTTTCAATCACCTTTCCACCTGTCTTAGTTACTTCTTCATTGCTGTGACTGAGTACCTGGCATCCACAAATTTAGGGGAGGAAAAGTTTATTTTCACTCACAGTTTCAGAAGGTCACAGTCCACTTGGGGCGGCCAGCAGCAATGGAAGTGCAAGGCGGAGGCAGAGGTGGAGGCAGCCTCTCGCGACATGACAAACAGGAAGCCAAGTCCTGTCAAGTCCAGTCTCTCTCCCCGGATGAAAAAGCTATAGTAATCCTTCTTCCTCCTTTCTTTCATACAATTTGAGTTCCCAGTTGGGCCTCCCACATTCTGGTGGAGGTACTTCCCTCATTTATTGGCCCACAAATCACTCACACTCTAGTCCAGGCTGGTTCTTAATTGCCTACTCTAGGTATGATTCCTAAATCCTAATTCAGGCATGGTTCCTAATTGCCTCAGGTTGATACAATCTCTCCAAGGGTCACACCACCCCTTTCTTTTTTTCTGACAGAACTCTATTCAGTTTGCCTTCCTTTGAGGCTCAGGATAGGCAAGCCTCAGAACAGGGTGTAAATGATAATAACTTTAATGAATATGCTAATTCTCTTCTTGTCAGTGTTTGGTTATCAAGGAATAAGAGCTGCATTCTATGGTTCTGGCCAAGGAAACTTGAGTGAATGCCTGACTTGCGGAATGTGGAAACTTCTGCGAAGATTTTTCTTCTGTTATAAAAGATATACATGGGAAGAAACAGTCCCCTTTTCAGTTGCTCTTGAGTGTTCTTGTATCTGGAACTAGCAGAGCAATCCTCTTGCTTCAGCTTCCCAAGTGCTAGGATAGGCTTGTGCCACCATCATACTCGGGAATCAAACTCAGGGCCTTCTGCTTGCTAGGCAAGCATTCTAACCGCTGTGCTATTCCTCCGGCCTTTTTAATTCAAGTACTGAGCTTTTTATTTATCACTGTTATAGTTGTTCTTATCATGTGGAATTGTGATCTCTCTGTTAAGACTTCCTTTTCTGTTATCTGCAAATTTGGTAATTATGCATTCTTTGTTTTGAAGTCATTGATGACAATATTGGACTGAAAGAGACATAATAAACTAACTAGCATGTTGTCACCATTTCCTTAAGTTCTTACCTCTAATAATCTAGTACAGAATTTTCCCCAGGATTTACATTCAGATTTATAGCTTGGCTGTTTTAAATACTTTTTTCCTTGAAGAAAACTAGGTCAATATTTACCAGTCTCTATGAACCTGTCTGGTTCTTGCCAAGTCTTCATGGAAGAACAGAAGTGTCACTTGTCATTTCATTGGGTTTATTGACTTCCGCTCACTGAAAATATCTGTGTTTACTTTTATTCTTTTTTTGGTTTATGTTTTCCTCTTAATCATTTTATTGTAGGCTTCTCAGCTTTGATGATCATTTTCCTCAATAAAGAATGTGGAAAAATAAGGAGTTGAGTGTTTTTGCCTTCTGTTTTACATCTGTTAACAATAAACATTTCCCTCTTGGTCACTGTTCTGACATTGCTTAGTGTCCCCGCTCAGTAACTTCCTGTGGAATGTGTGCTGATGGAGGCCATCTCTAACCAGATAGAAACGCTATCCTTGCAGAACTGTGCAGCAGACTGTAATGTTCACAGTTCAATATCCATGTTTGAACCATTCTTGGGAAAGCCTGCAAGAATATGTGCTCTTAGACAATAATGATCATGAAATTTGTGATTACTTTCATTAAAGAGGTTATTGTGAGGACTAAAGTATTTTTTGAAAAACCCCTACATGCAAACAAAGCTGATGCTCAGAGGTGGAGAATTTAACAACTAATTAGCATCACTAGGCATCCAGCATAGGCACCGTCAATTAGTTGTTTCTCCTGAATTAGATTAAGAACACTCCTGGGATGTATCCTTTCTGTTTGTTGTTGCTTTTATGGATTTGTTTGTTTGAGGGTTTTTTTTTTTTTTTTTTTTTTTTTTTTTTTTTTTTTTTTTTTTTTTTTTTTTTTTTTTTTTTTTTTTTTTTTTTTTTTTTTTTTTTTTTTTTTTTTTTTTTTTTTTTTTTTTTTTTTTTGAGACAAGGTTTCAGTGTGTAGTCCAGGCTCATTCTGGACTCAGTTATGTAGCCCAACCTGCTTCAATCGGTCTGCCTCAGCTTCTCAAGTGCTGGGATTACAGGTATATGCTACCATAACCAGCTAATTTTTATGTGGTGCTGAGCTGTTGAACCCAGAGCCTTCTGCTTACTAAGCAAGCTGTCTAATCACAGAGTTACACCCCAGCCCCTTGTTGCTTTTGTGTGTTTGATATTTGAAAGGCATAACGAGGTGAATTACTGTTACCTATTCTTTGGGGTAAATATTATTATCCTCATTATGTGGGTGATTCTCAATTGTGGACTTCAGTCATTGGGCCATCTGTTAGTATTATTTAGCTCTTATGTAGACTCTTCGATATGTAGGCAGTCATACCATCTGTGAAAACAATTTTATTTTTTCTTTAATAACCTTTGCCTGATTCCCCATTCATCCCATCCTTTTTTTCTTTGCCTTTCTTGCTTTCTAGATTTATTTCCTTCTTTCTTTTATCATGTTACACTGGCTAGAGCCCTTGATAATGATGTTGAATATGACCAGTGAGATAAGACATCTTTACCTTCTTCCCCAAATTAGGGAATGGTTCTTCACTATTAATTGTGATATTATCTATAGAGTTTTTTCTAGATGCCTGCTACAATGGTAAGAAAGATAACCTATTTTTAGTTTTTAGAGTTTTTATAGTGATGATATGTTCAGTTTTTAAAAATGATTATCCTTAAATCTGTCATTGATACTTTTTGTTTGTCTCATCTGTTCTTTGGTCCCTTTTTCTTTCCCTTCTGGATTAATTATTTTTATGATTCCATTTTTTTCTCTGCTTCTGGGCTATTATTATTTTTACCTATATATTGAAATTTTTCAGTGCTTTTCAATCCTTTGTGTAGAGCTGGAGTTCTGTGAGTTATCATTTTTTGATTAGTTTTATTTATTGTTTTGCTGGTCTGAAAGCCATGGCCTTGTGCAAGGTAGATAAGTGCTCTGCCACTGAGGCACATTTCTAGTCATTTTGAAATATTTCTTTGGGCATTTCTTATAGTACATGTCACCGGTGGTAATGAATCATGTTATTAGCTTTTTTACGTTTCAAAAAAAGTCCTTATTCTGCCTTTATTTCTCTGGATATGAAATTCTAGGTTAAATCGTTCGTCATTCTCCAGTACTTTTAAGACTTTGTTCCAGTGTCTTCTGGCTTGTGTTGTTTCTCATGCGAAGTCCCTCATCATTCTTTTTTCCTCTATACTGCATATGTGTTTTTCTTGTATCTTTTTAATCCTCTGGCTGCTTTTAAGAATTTTACTTTTTTAAAATTCAGATTTTAGTTTATGACACTTAACAATGTCATTCACATTTTAAAATTCTTTATATATAGTAAGATTATGTAAGGAACGCTGATATTTTTATTTTATATACTCATTCTTTTTCTTTCCTTTTGTTTTCCTTTACTTTTTTCTTTTTTCTTTCTTTCTTTTTTTTTTTCCTTCTTGAGACAGGATCTTGCTCCTGGAGAGTCTTAAACTCACTATGTTGTCCACCCTGGCCTCACACTCACACCATTCTTCCTGCCTCAGCCTTCTATGGGATTACAGGCATGTACCACCATGACCTGCTTATGTGGTGCCAGGGAACCGAACCCAGGGCCTTATGCTTGATAGACAAGTGCTTTAATCACTGAGTTGTGCTCCTAGCCCCTTGTGCATTCTAGTTCTGCACATTTTCTGTCTCCAGAGAGTTTGCGGTATAGACAAAAAAAAAAAAAAAAAAAAAGCTTTTTCAATAAAATAACCTGGATCTGGTGCGCTTTTGTTTTGTTATTTCCAGAATTTTGTATGTAATGTAATTGAAAACGTCCTACATATATGATCTTTGGAAAGTTAATAATACCAGAATTAAATCACTATCTTTTCTAGCTGGTATGTTTACATTTGATCAGGTAAGTAGGGATTTTTTTGTGGTAACTGAAAAAAGTTCTTTAGTGATGAAAAATTGAGTGTTTTACTCCCTTTCTTTTTTATAGTACCAAAGGTGCAGAGTCTGGGACAAGTTGCATGAAGAGCACATCAATGCCGGGCGCACAGTTCAGGTAAGACTGCTATGTTGTTTCTGGTAAATCAATACTAAAATAAGTTGTGAGTAAATTCTGCTAAAATAATACCAGTTCAGCATCCCTTATCTAAACTTCGTGAGACCAACAGTGTTTCCAATTTTATGTTTTTGGAGACATTTGCATAAACTTAAGGAGTTATCCTGGAAATGGAACCCAAGTTTAAATATGAGACTCACTTCTGTTTTACCTTTTATATTAGCTTGAGGATAATTTCATACAACATTTTTAGTGAATCTGTGCAGCCTGTCACGCGAGACTGGGTATAGAATTCTCTATTTTTGGCCCATTGGTGTTCAGAGGTCTTTGTTTCCAGTTACCAGTCTTTTCTCCAGCTTATACTGCCACAATCAACGGATTTTTTTCAAAAAATCTTACATTGGTATTATCCATTTCTCACCTTTTTTGCTTTTAGGTGGGTTAAGATAATGCTATTTTATTTAAAAATTTTTTTATTGCTTTTAAGGGTGAAAGTTTTTTTCACATATGCCTTGAGCAATAATATTTTTTTTTTTCTGTTGGATATAGGGTCTCACTCTATAGTCCAGGTTGGTGATGAACTCCCTATGGAGCCCAGGCCAGCCTAGAACTCATTACAATCCTTTTTCCTCCGCCTCCTGAATGCTGGGATTACAGGCATGCACCACCATTTCAATAGCGAAAGCTCTCCTGCTCTTTGTGTTATGCTCTAAAAAGCTGATTGTCATCTGATTTTCTGTTTTCCCAGTCTTTGTGAAGAATCTTTTTTGTTTCCTTCTTTGGGAGCTTCTGTGATCTGTTTATCCCTGATGTTCTGCAGTGTGATGATGATGTATATTATGTTAGACCTTTTCACTTTAAAAACTTACATTCTTTAGTTCTGGGAAATTTTATTGGATAATGTATTCGCTTCTACGTTTCCTTTGCTTTTTTTTTTTTGAAATCTTCTATTATGAGGGTCAAAGCTGCCTCACAGACAGTCTCCGTGTGTCCTTTTATTTACCTATTTCCTCAGCTGCTTGCACATTACAGGACAGTTGAGCACTGGCAACAGACACTGACGTCTGCGAAACCTGAGCAGTACAGTCTGGCCCTCTAGGCAATGTTTGCCAATCCCAGTTCTGAAAGGTGGAATTCTTGGATTGCATATCTAATTTTATATGTTTTTAAAGAGATTTCCTTAGCTTTGTCTTCAATACTTTATATGAAATTATTTATTTTTACTATTATGTTTAGGAGAGTTTTTAAATGTTCTTTTTCTCCCTTTTTTCATAGCATTGTCTTTATAGTATAATGGCTTTTATTTTTCTGAGCCACTAAAAAGCCGATTGCCTCTCTCCTGTAAGACAGCATTTAAAGGTGCTTTGACACTTTCCTTAGGGAAACCCCAGATATCTGTAGCTAGAGGCTGTTGTTGCTGAGTTTTCTAAAGGCGGATCCCTGTTCTCCTGTAGGCAGTTGGATTACTATCTGGTATACCTGTATAGGTTAGGTGAAAGTTTTTGGTTAATACAGGCTTTCCCACACATCCCTGCTTTTAGCTCTGTGTCCTAGGTTTCTGAATCTAAAACCAGTTTCTGGAGTGTGTGTCCTCTTCCTTCGATTTTCAGGAAGGTTAGTCTAGCTGTGATATTGTGAACACATGGGGGTAGAATGAAGAATGAGTGCATGGGTCATTAGGAAAGGTCACCAGGGCCCAGGAAGTGTGTGTGTAGAGATGGGAAGATGGGAGAAGGCAGATTGATTTGAGATTTAGATGAAAATATGACTTATCTTCATTGGTGTGTATTTTACTGCTTGCTGACTAGATTATAATCCTAGAGACTATGTGCCTGCTATTTGTATATTCCACAACACCTGGTGCCTGGGAAAATCCAGTGTTTACCGAATAGTATTGCGCATGTGAATGTAATGAGATTATTATGACATGGATTTCTTACTATCTTTACTGTTTAAAATATTATTTTAAAATTACATGATTTGTTTGAGATATTAGCTATCTTCAAAGTACTTGCTTATTGATTTAAAAATATATTTGTTTACATTATTGACCTCCATATGGCACAAAAGTTTTATGTATACCATTAAAACAATAAGGTTAAAACTACGTGTTAGATAGAGGTATTTGCTTACTTTTATTCATGTCTGTCCTGAATTTTGTGTGTAGGCTTGTTTTTTTTGCCAGTTTAAAAGTTATTTTTAATTTTTAAAAAATTTTGAGACAAGGTTTCACTCTGTAGTCCAGGCACCTGGAATTCACAGCAGTCTTCCTGCCTCAGCCTCCCCAGTGCTAGGATTATAGGCATGCACTACCACACCTAGCTTATGTTGTGCTGAGGAATCGAACTTGGGTCCTCAGTGCTTGCTAGGCAAGTGCTGAGCTATTCCTCCATCTCCTGAAAGTTATTTTTAGATAAATAATTTCATAGATTATTTACATAATTATCTTAGATTTTCCCTATTAGATTTATATAAGAATTTGTTTTACTTTTGTTACAGTAGTTTTTGTTTGTTTTGAGAAAAAAGACTTCTTAATTTAAATGGAGTCTGATTGGTCAGTACTTTTTGGTGACTAATGCATTGGTGTCTTGTTAGTGACTCCCTTTTACCCTAAGATCAAGAAGGTAAATAACGTTTTGTTTGTTTCAAACTAGTCCATTAATATGTCCCTAGATACTTTTCAGTTTAGAGTGTGTATTTATGTGTGTGTTTGTGGGAGGTGTTTAATGTTGCCTTTGTATGTAGAAATAGTCCATTTTTCTATATATAGGTCTTATAGCCAATTATCTTCAATTTTGTATTTCTAATAATTCCTCTATAATCTCTCTGGATTCTTATACTTTCAATTTTTGTATAAAAATTTCTTCTCTTTTAATAACATCATTTTTTCAAATTTTTTTCTTGCTTTGATTCCTTATATTTTTCATTTTTTACTCTGGCTCAGTGGTTATTGAAACAAACAATTGTTTATAAAATAAAAATTTATTCAAATGTATCTTTTTCTGTAAGACATATAAAAAGTGGCTCCTGCTGCAAAACAATTTTTAGTATTATTTTCAGTTTGTTATTTTGTTACTTTTTAAAGTAAAATTTTATTATATTATATTCTAATTAAAAATTTCTGTATCATTTGAATTATACATGATACTGTTTGCTTGAGCAAGTTATATACTATCTCTAAACTTCAGCTTCCTCAGCTGTAAAATTAGCATTGCTGGTAATATATCAGAGCCTACATAGCCTCTGCCAGGCAGTAAATACTCAACGAATAATAAGAATTAGTAAAAATGAGCTTGATTTGATACTTCCACTTTATTTACTGCACTATTAAATTTTGATTCTTCATTTAATTTAAAAGAAATTATAATGACATTACTTTTTTATTTTCATGAACATGGCATAAGAAGTAGGAAACATGTATTCAAACAGCCCAGTCTTTCTGCGCTCCTCTCCAGACACCTAACATGTAATGACACTAGTTGATTGTAGGTGATTCTAAAAACTACATCATAGTTTCTTTCATACTTTTCTTTCAAAATTTGAAGGAACTTACCTAGATGTCCATTCAAAAGTTAAATATTTAAATAACAGTTTAAAACTTCACTCTGGGTGTATGACTATCAAATGTCATATAGAAACTAACAGATCATGTAGTGCCAGTTGTCTGGGTACTGGATTAAAGGAGCATTGTCCTCAGTATTTTAAATGAAAGAAGGCTGAAGAGTGGAGACACTGCTTCTGTAATGTAATGTGGCTGTGTAGGAGTCTGGTTTGTCTGGCCCAGTCCTGGGTGCTTCCTTAGATAGCATCAGTGAGAATACTTAATGAGAAGTAATTCTAATATTGTAACTTCATGTTTTGTTTTCAATCTGGAGATATTTTTAATATTAACTCAGGTGGATAAGGTCCAGAGGGCTGCACCTGACACTTAAATAGTAGATACACATTGTATAAATTGAATAAATAAATAGTCTTTTTTCCCTTAAACTTTTACTCCTTTTTGCTGATTCAGTTAATATTTTCTAAGCAATATATGTAGTACACATACATATCTTTTGATATTGAAATGTGTGAAATCAATATTTTGTGTAGTAGCTAGAGAACACAAAGAATAGTCTGGATTTGTTTTAATTAAATAGTTATGACTCTAAAGCCCTTAGTAATAAATTATATGATGTCTAGAATGTGTTTACTTTAAATTATTTAAATGTTTACCAGTAGACTTGTTCTCTGTGTTTGTAAAGATATCAGATTAATTATTGTGATACCAATTGTTTTCTACTATACACAATTTGCTCTCAAAATCACATGTTGTAAAAACACATTAGGAATCCTAAATCAATATTTAATGAAGACAAATATATGCATAGCCACTCAGCTTTTAATCATTAAATACATAATTAGCCATTTTTCAGAATTTTCAATTAACTTAGAATAATTACTTTTTATAATTATCATTGATATAGATATGTGTATATTTGAATATACTTTAAAAATTTTAAACAATATTTTGGGTTGTTTTTCAGGAAAGACAAAAGCCATAACTAGTTATTCAGTTTAGTTGTAAAGAGTTCATCTTTATTTTCCTGAATGTTTTAGCCATAGCTTTGATTTTTACTTTTTTTTTTTTTTGAGATATTGTCTCACTTTGTAGTCCTGTCTGGTCCTGTACTCATCATGGAACCCAGGCTGGCCTTGGACTCACAGCAGTCCTCTTGCCTCAGCCTCCCGAGTGCTGGGATTGCAGCCATGCATCACCACGCCGACTTATGTGGTGCTGGGGTAGTCATGTACTTAGTGCTTTACCCCATGAGCCATTCCTCCAGCTTCCTAGTTTAAAGTTTTACTATTTGCATATTGTAAGGCATGTTAAAGACTGAGTTGATGAATTTTCTTTTTTAGAGTTTACTTGTTATAGAAACATTGATCTAATTTGTGGTTATTTCTGCAGATTTTCAGAATTTGACAGACCCAATTCTCAGAATTCTGGCCTTATGATTAAGAGAATTGCAGAAACATTTGTGTATCTATTGTTCTCTAGACTGATTTAGACACTGTGATCAAGACAGGGAAAGTTCCTGTGCTCATACAACTTGTATTTTGAAACTGGCATATGGAGGGAGGAGAAATAGATTTTATTCTCACTTAAAATTTTTATTTTAGTTGATGCATAATACTTGTACATATTTATGGGGCCTAAGTGTGATGTTTTGATACGTGTGTATATTATGTAGTGATCATAGGAGGGTACTAAGCACATGACTAGCCTCACACCTTCACCATTTCTTTGTGGTGAGATCATTCAGAATCCTCCCTTCTAGCACCTTGAAGTATACAGCAGCATGTTGTCACTGACTGTGACCATCCACTGTGCAGTAGAATACTAGAACCTGGGTCTTGGTACTCACCTGCCAACCTCTGCTCCTCCTTCTCCTTCCCCTCTCCCCTTCTTAGCCTTTGGTAATCACTGTTCTACTCTCAGGTTTCATGAGATAAATGTTTTAGATTCTGTGTATGAGAGAGATCAGGAGTATTGTGTCTGTGCCTGGATTGCTGTACCTAGCATTATGTGCTCCACATACATCCATGGTGTTACAAATAACAGGATTTTCTCCTTTTTGACTGAGTAATATTCCATTATATATATGTACCATCACATTTCCTTTATCTGTTTATCCGATGATGGGCGCTTGGATTGATTCCATATCTTGTCTCCTGCGAACAGTGCTGCAATGAACATGAGAATGCAGATATTTCTTTGACATACTACTTTTACTTCCCTTGGATATATGCCCAGCAGTGAGCTTGCTGAACCATAACATGATCATTTTTATTCTGGGAGAACTTCCATTCTCTTTTCCATAATAGTTGTACTAATTTACATTCTCACCAAGCGTATAAAAGAGTTTTCCTTTCTCTGCATTCCTGCTTGCATCTGTTCTCTTTTGGGACAAATTTGCTTTAAAGTAAATAAACATATAATATGTAGTTAGTAACAGGTGCCATGAAGAGAAGTAAAGCAGATTAAAGGGAATAAAGAATTATGGAAGGACATAGACCTTTACATAAATATTTTGGA
The DNA here is from genome assembly GCA_004027205.1 of Ctenodactylus gundi. Classification (NCBI taxonomy): domain Eukaryota; kingdom Metazoa; phylum Chordata; class Mammalia; order Rodentia; family Ctenodactylidae; genus Ctenodactylus; species Ctenodactylus gundi. Next base: position 434,242 of record PVKB01000207.1, on the reverse strand, counting down.
AGGTTTCTAATGACATTTAAGGAGAAATCTACAGGAGGGAAGACCTAAATCATTGGAAATGGACAGGGAAAATCAAGGGTAAGGTTGACATGGGAAGATGCTTGGCATATTTAAGGAATAGTAAGAGGTTTGTCTGGCTTCTGTGACTGTGGAACATGGAGGAGATGAAGTCAGAGAGTTCAAGAGATCATCTTGGTCAGATCATGGGAGACCTGGGAGGAAATGATCCATAACTCAGAGCTGAGTGGAAGCTTGTAGAAGGTTCTGAAAAGATAATGGCCTGATATAATTTAAAAGATCATTTGGTTGTTACAGAAAGACTAGATTCTAGGTGGTTAGTCTAATAATTAGGATACTATTTTTTTTAAAGATATAGCTACAGACATGTATGGGCAGTTTTATATAAAATGTCAGGGGCCTTATATGTTAGGTTTTTATCTCTTCTATTTATAGATTTAGTACATTTCTGGACTCAAAACTTTTTAGAAGAATAAGAAGCTTCTCTGACATCAACTTTAACATTGAGTACTCATACGCACATACAACTTCCCACATTTCAAGCATAGAGACATATAGAAAATAATATTACAACAAATGTACTTATCACTCAACTATGCTGAAAATTTTTCTTTTTGCATGAGGGCTTGAACCTGTCACCTTCATACTGAGCTATTTGCCCATCTTGCTAATTTCTTTCTATTTCAAGACAGGGTCTTGCCAAGTCACCAAGTTCCCCACATGGGATCACTCTGCTTGAGCCTCCCAGTGTGCTGAGAATATAGGTGTGTGCCACCGTGCTGACTCAAATTTAAATATTTTGCCACAATTGCCTCCTTTTAGAAAACTTTGCAGGATTTCACTGGGAACCCTGTCAATACTCTGCTTTGGTTTTCTTTCCCTTGACTTCACCTTCATCTGAAGGAGATCATTTTGTTTCCTGACTTAGGTACTATCTTTTCTGTTCATATAACTATATAAAGAAGATGTTCTTTCTGCTTTTTTCAGACTTCTTTCTCGATGGGCAGTGGATGTGCAGTAGGTGCCTATGCGTGTGCACTGTGAGACTGTCCCCATAATCAAGATAATGAACACATATCTCACTCCCAAATGTTTCTCTGTGGTCCTGTGCTACCTCACACCCCCATCCCCCAAGTTCTCTGCCTCATCCCTCTGCCCCACCTCCACTCCCTGTGTCCAGACAGCCACTCATTTGTTGTCTGTCACTGTACATTAGTTTGTGTATTGGTTACTTTCCTGTCAGTGGAACAAAATACTTGGCAATTGAAAGGAGAGGTTTATTTTGGCTTATGATTTTCAGAGGATTTAGTTCAAGGTAGAAACTTCATTGGTGGAGGAAACCTGCTCACCTTCTGGAAGACAGGTATCAGTGAGAGAAGGGAGGAGCCAGGACAGGAATGCACTTTTCCAGGTCACACCCCCACGGATTCATTTCCAACAGGCCCTGCCTCTTGATGCACTTAGCTGTGACCTCATTGGTGGATTAACCCACTGATGAGTGCAGCACTTGCATGGCCCTGTTACCTTCCCCAACCCTCACCTCTGTGTACATGGAGGACGTTTTAGATCCAAACCAAGACAGTTTGGATTTCCTACAATTTTATATAATATGTATATTTCTTCCTTTGGCTTCTTTTACTCTGCATAATACTTTGAGCTCATCCATGTTGTAATGTATATTATGATTTTTATTTCTTATTACTCAATAGTATTCTCTTATATAAATATATCTAAGTTCATCCCTTAGTGTACTGATGACCACTTGGTTTGTGTATAGTTTTACCTATTACAAAAATGCTCCAGGGCTGGAGGCAGGGCACTGAGGTTAAAGCCCTTGCCTAGCAAGCAGAAGACACTGAGTTGGATTCCCCAGAACATAAGCTGGGTGTGGCGGTGCATGCTTGTAATCCCAGCACTTGGGAGGCTGAGGTAGGAGGATTGCATGAGTTCATGGCCAGCCTGGGCTACATAGTGAGTTTAGGAACAGCCGAGGCTGCAGAACGAAACCTTGTCTCAAAAAAAAAAAAAAAAAAAAAAAAAAAAAAAAAAAAAAAAAAAAAAAAAAAAAAAAAAAAAAAAAAAAAAAAAAAAAAAAAAAAAAAAAAAAAAAAAAAAAAAAAAAAAAAAAAAAAAAAAAAAAAAAAAAAAAAAAAAGACAATCACAAGTCCAGACTTCAAAAGAAAAAAAAAAATACTGCAAAGCAATAGTGATTAAATCTACATGGTGCTGGTATAAGAACAGACAGGAGGAACAGTGGAACAGAATTGAGGGTACTGAAACAAACCCAAATACCCTCAGTCACTTGATCTTTGTAAAGGCACCAAAACAATCCACTGAAGAAAAGATAGCATCTTCAACAAATGGTGCTGGGAAAACTGGATTACCACATGCAGGAGAATGAAGTTAGACCCATATCTGTCACCACACATTAAAATCGGATCAGAATGGATCAAAAAACTGGACTTTAAAACAGAAACACTGAATGTACTGGAAGACAAAATAGGTAAAACCTTAGAAGACATAGGGACCGGAAAGGATTTTCTGAACAGATCTCCAGATGCACAAGAAATCTCAACAATAATCAACAAATGGAACTACATTAAACTAAAAAGCTTTTGCATAGCAAAAGAAACAATTAACAAGGTGAAGAGACAACTCACAAACTAGAAGATCTTCACCAATAATACTTCAAAGGATTAATATCTAGAATAAAGAACCATAAAACCCCCTAAAATAAACGATTCCATCAAGAAGTGGCAGCTGAAATGAAAAGAAGCTTCATAGAAGTGGCCACCAAACACATGAAAGAGTTCTTTATCACCGGCCATCAGAGAAATGCAACTAAAAACAGCACTGAGGTTTCGTCTCACCCCAGTACGAATGGTCTACATCAAGAACTCAAAAAACAACAATTGTTGACAGGGGTGTGGGGGAAAAAAGGAACTCTACTCTGCTGCTGGTGGGAATACAATCTGGTACAACCATTATGGAAAGCAATCTGGAGATTCCTTAGAAAGCTGAGAATAGAAATCCCATTTGATCCAGCTTCTGCTTTACTGGGCATGTTCCCAAAAGAAATAAAGTCAATGTACCCAAAAGACACATGCATATCCATGTTTATAGCAGCATAGTTCGTAATAGCCAAATCCTGAAAGCAACCTACCTGCTCATTGGTAGAGGAATGGGTAAAGAAGATGTAGTACCTGTACACAATGGAATATTATGCTGCCATAAGGACATATATAAAGCACTTGAATGAAAATGGGACACATTGAATCATTTATGCTCAGTGAAATAGACTAAACACAAAAGACTGACTATAGATGGGTGTCTCTCATGAAATTCACAAAAATAATGGCATACCCCCCCAACACAAGTGACAGGTTAGAAAGAGGGACAGTGGGCTGCTAGAAAAAGGATTAATTTCAGAAAAATGGGGTAGGACATAGATAGTCATTGATTTCCCAAACCCCTTGTCTCTAATATGTTACAGAATTTGGAATTCATATATATATATATATATATATATATATATATATATATATATAAATTGAGACAAAAAATTTTAAAAAGGATATTCATGGCCATGAAAGAACAAAAGCAAACAGAAAGCTCCTATAAATATTTGGGTACAAGTCTTTGTATGGACAAAGAATTTTATTTCTCTTGGAAAGGTACGTAGGAGTGGAGTGACTGGACCAAGCAGTGCTTATTTTGTAGCTTTTCCAGAAACTGCCAAACTCTTTTCCAAAGTGGTCATATCACTTTATGTTCCTTTCCATCCAGTTTCTACGTGTCACTGCCAACACTTGATGGAATTAATTAGTCCTTTTAACATTAGCCATTCTATTGGTAGTGATATTGCATGATTTTAATTTTTATTTGCCTAATGATTAACATTTCTGTTTTCTTTTGAATTGAATATTTTCATTTCCCTTTCGTCTCTTCTCTTGCCCTCATATCTGAGTCTCTGCTGTTTAAGTTGTTACTTTCGAGCATGTAGTACCCATCTTATTATCACAGTTTATTCTCATATAAGTTGACTCTTCTTTCTCTGTCTAATTTATGATGTCATGCAGTCTTTATCATGTATTTTACTTTTCATATATTATATGAAATTTTTGTAATTTTCATTTACCTCTTAAAGTGATTTAGATAGTAAGAGGAAAACCTTGTATAGTTTCTTGAGCTGTTTCCATTTCTGATGTGTTTATCTGTTTTAATTTTCCTTTTATTTTAAAGATCTCCTTCAGCATTTCTTGAGTGTGGCTCTGCTGTGATGAATTCTGTTAGCTTTGTGTATCTAAGAAATACTCTACTATATTTGTGAAGAAATTTTGGTGTATGTAGAATTCTTTATTAAGGTTTTTCTTTAAATACTGTGAAGGTTTTCTTTTATTATCTCTTTCTTATATTCTTACAAGAAATCTGCTTTATTCCCACCTTTGTTTCCTCTGGTTCCTCTCTACATATGTGCCTATCTCTCTGTTCTTTTTTTTTTTTTTTTTTTTTTTTTTTTTTTTTTTTTTTTTTTTTTTTTTTTTTTTTTTTTTTTTGAGACATGGTCTTGCTCTGTAGTATAGGCAGGTCATGAACTTACTTTGTAGCCCAGGCTTGCCTTGAACTCACAGCAATCCTTCTGCTTCAGCCTTCAAGTGCTGGGATATTTTTCTGTACTCTTCCCTACTCGTTTAAGAACTGACTAAGCTGCAAAAGCGTGTGTGTGTGTGTGTGTGTGTGTGTGTGTGTGTGTGTATGGTGCAGGGGATGCAGCGTAAGCCTTTGCTCTGTGCTTTACACACAGCTCAGATTTTGGTTTTGATTCTAAGACTGGATCTTGCTAAGTCTCTAAGTTGCTCACCCTGGGCTTGATTTTGCAATCCTCCTGTCTCAGCCTCCCAGAGTTCTGGGATTATAAACCAGTGCTACCAGGCCTGGCTAAGCTGCTGAATGTTATCTCAGAGCTCATTGATGTACTTTTAATGAAAAATGCTTTTTCTCTCAGTATTTCATTTTGGAGACTATTAATTTTATGTCTTCATGTTATTAGTCTCAGCAGCAACAATGTCTAATCAGCCATTAATCTGTTTAGTGTACCTTTCTCTCATACTGTACTTTTCATCTCTAGAACTTTCATTTGGATCTTTTCAAATATCTTCTGTATCTTTAACTTAACCTTTTAATCATATGAAATACAATTATAACAATTATTTTAATATTCATTTCTACTAGCTCTATTCTTTTTATCACTGATAGGTCTGTTTTGATTCATTGCTAGCTTCCTCATTATGGGTTACATTTTCTGGTTACTTTGTGCATTCTGATGCTTTTTTATTGAAATTTCATTTATAACTTAGTGCTGGATATTTTTACAGTACTATAAATCTCCTTGAGTTTTTTTCTGGAATGTGTTAAGTTGCTGATTACTTGAAAACAAGTACATTCAAGTCTTACTTTAATAAATCATGAAGTAGAGCTGACCCGGAGCGCACTCAGTCTATGCTTAATTATTCAGTACTAAGACAAAATCTTTCTGAGTATTGTACCCAGTGTCTTGTGAACAAAGAGTTATTTCCAGTTTAGCCAGTGGAATCAGCACACATTGAGTGTGTGCTAGGAACTGTTCCTTTTAACCTTTTCAGGTGGTTCTTTCCCCAGCTTTGGGTAGTTTCGTACATAAAGTGTTCTAGACAGTCCTCTGCTGTATAACCTATTTTGTGACTTATGTTTTGATGTATTAGTGCTTCCTCCGCTTGTCAACTGGGTGCTTTTTCCACGTGACTTTCTCTTCTCCAGTACTCTATTTGGAGAACTTTGGTTGGGACAGAAGCAGAGGTTTGCCTGTCACTATGTTTGCAAATAGAACAGACTTAATTTTCTTCTCTGAAATATGAAAACATTGGCATTAAGAGATTTTTATCATCAGATTTTGAGGTGAAGTGAAAGAATTGGAAATTGTTACTCATATAAAGCACTGAAGAATGTTAACTTGGCTTGGACAGCAGTGATCAGCTTTGCTTTTTTCGCGAAAGCAGTAACGAAGTATGGGGCTTGTTGAGAGCACAGGTTTCAGGGACTCACTGCTGGGATTCTGTTTCAGAAGACTGCAGGCCATATTTGGAAAGATACGCTCTGCAGAAAGTCTCTCCCCGTTTCACAGGTAGCACAGGTGCATACCAAGAAAATAAGCCATGGAATTTGTAGAAATGAGAAGTGGCTTTCATGACTTTACTAGGGGAAATATAGAACGTTTGAGATAATATTCTTTTAATTTCTAAGAAAAGGTATTTATAAAGAGAAGCAATAGAAAGAAGAGAGAATGAGCCTGGGGAGTGGAGAAGCAAAGAAAGTAGAAGCTAGGGGAAAAGAAGAAGGATCCAGGAGAACCACAGGCTTGGAGAGAGAAGAGGAGAGCCCAGAGCGAGTCTCTTGGGGTACAGATGGCACTGGGTTCTTGTGAGCTCCTGAGGAATTCCTGACTTAACGTTCTGCTTGTTATGGTTTGGATCCGAATGTTCCCTAAAGTCTCCTGTGGATACGTGGATGTTATGGATGATCTATGGATTTCCAATGCTGTTGCAAGATGGGGCCTTATAGGGTGTGACAATTTCCGGGTGTGTGGCCTAGGAGCTTATCTGTTCTTCTCCCAGCTTCTTCCTGCTGCCTTGATCCTTCCTCTTGAGGTGCTGTGAGGAACTGTTCTGTGCCAGACCCTTCTTGCTATTGCTGGCCACACATGAATTGACTGAGACTTCCTGAAACTATAAGCTAAAATAAAGCCTTTTCTCCTGTAAGTTGTGAATATTGAGTATTATGTCCCAGCAAGGAAAAAATAAGGCACTGATTCAACTAATGTTGTTATTATTATTGTTGTTATATTTTTGGCAGTACTGGGGATTGAACTCTGAGTTGGAGTCTAAGTCCCTAAATTGCGACCTTCCTGTGACCTTCCTGCCCCAGCCTCCCAGGTGCCGGGACTACTAGGCCAGCTAAGGATCATTGACTGTAATCCAATTAACAGATTCTACAGAATCTCAGGAGGAAATTAAATCTAAGATACCATCAATTTAGAAAACACAGTGTTATTTTGTATACACCTAAGAAAAAAGTGTTGTTAGCTGACTGTGACTGTTTGAGTATTTTTCCATCTATTATTAGATACATTCCAATTTCAGTGATATTAAAATAAGAAAAAGATACAGTGCCCTACGCTTGGTAATATACTGTATTAAAGCTTTGCTTTTCCTGAGTTATTCTATTTGGTATGTTCCTTTTTCTCAAGACTGTTTTTCGAAGACAGCTGAGATCTCTCCTTCTTGAAATCTAACTTTGTTCTTACATCAGATACATTTCAGATTTCCTTTGAGCATATCTCGTACCCTGTTTCAAGTTTGAATTTCTCCTTAACAGCAACTCAAAAGTGCAATAGGACTGAAGGATTTCTCCTTTCTCTGCGTCATCTGTCACCATTATGCCATCTGCCCCAAGCAGTAGGCCGGAGCCTTTTTTTTTTCTTTTTGTTCTTGCTGTGCATGTTTTTTAATCCTTTGTATTGTTCTTAACATTTTTGCCAGCCTCCGCGCATTCTGGGCTCTTCCTTTACTTGCATTATTCTCCTCCTTTCATGCCAGTCTTTGTATTCACGTGCCTTTCTTTTCACTCTCATTTTTCCCTTTTTTTATTTAACAAGTGTCGGAATTCTGGACTTACATAGCATACCTAACACAGCATATTAAATTTCTTAATTGCCTCTTTTTTATGAGATTAATTTGTATAGTGTCAGAAATTCCCTTTTTTAGAAACTGAAGCTGTCTTTGAAAAATCCTATCACAATATAATGTGTGCCATATCATCATACAGCTTTACTCTTTAAACTTGATAACATTAACTTCCCTGAAGCACCGTACTGCCAGTATTCCTTTTCCTGACTGTTAAAAACTCTTAAGTGACCTGATGCTTTCCTGTGGGTCTCATTTTCACTTTGCATTTTCCCCCCACATTTTATTGATATGGATACGTGCAAAATTCAAGGTTTACAATGAGGTTGGGCATTTTGTGCACATTCATATCTTGTCAAGGTGACAAGGGGTTTCCCACTCTCTTTTTGTCCCTCCCCCTACCCACTCCGCCCTCTCTCCTCCCCCACCCTACCCCCCTCTTTCACTTTGTCTTTCCTCTTAAGTTCCAAAGGAGTTGTGATCTGGGTCTCTCATATCAGAGAGACCATTCGATGTTTCACCTTCTGCTTCTGACTCACTTCACTGAGCATGATGTTCTCTAGTTTCTTCCATTTGCCCGTAAAGGCCTCCACGCTGTTGGACTTTATAGATGCATAGTATTCCATTGTGTATAAATACCACAGTTTGTGTATCCACTGGTTTGTTGATGGGTATTTTGGTGACTTCCATATTTTAGCTATTGTTAGTTGTGCTGCTATAAACATGGGTATACATATAACTCTGCTATGTGTTGTTTTGGCCTCTTTTGGATATATTCCCAGAAGGGGTGTCACTGGATCGAATGGGATATTTATTTCTAGTCTTTTGAGAGATCTCCATACTGCTTTCCAAAGGGGTTGTACAAATTTACATTCCCACCAACAAGCAGGAGGGTTCCTTTCTCCCAGCAGCCAGGCCAGCACTGATTGCTCTTTGAATTGTTGATGTAGGCCATTCTCTCTGGGGTGAGATGGTATCTTAGCCTTGTTTTATTTGCATTTCTCTTATGGCTAAAGATGTTGAACATCTTTTCATGTATCTATTGGCCTTTTGCATTTCTTCACGAGTGAACAGTCTCTTTATTTCATTTGCCCACTTTTCAATAGGATCCTTTATTTTGGTAGGCTTACTTTTCTTCAGCTCCCTGTATTCTAGTTATAAGCTTCTTATATGAGATGTTGGTGGTAAATATTTTTTCCCAGTCTGTTGGATCTCTTTTCACAATGTTGATAGTTTCCTTTGCTGTGCAGAGACATTTCAGTTTGACAAGATCCCATTTGTTAATAGTGGGGATAATTTCTTTTGCTCTTGGTGTCTTGTCAAGAAAATCTTTGCCTACCCCTATGTCTTTTAGAAATTTGCCTACTTTGTCTTCCAGAAGGTTTAGTGTTTCATTTTTAATGTTTAGGTCTTTGATCCATTTTGATTTGATTTTGGTACATGGTGATAGGTGTGTGACTAGATTCATTCTTCTGCATGTGGATGTCCAGTTTTCCCAGCACCGTTTGTTGAACAGACTGTCCTTTTTCCATTGTATGCATTTGGCCCTTTGTCGAAGATTAAGTAATTGAGGGTATTTGGGTTTGTCTCTGCATCTTCTATTCTGTTCCACTGGTCTATCTGTCTATTTTTGTGCTAGTACCAAATTGTTTTTACAACTATGGCTTTACAGTACAGCCTGATGTCTGGAACTGTAATGCCTCCTGCTTTGGTCTTGTCATTCAGGATTGCTTTGGCTATTCTTGGTCTCTTTTGGTTCCATATGAATTTAAGAGTTGTTGTTTCAAGTTCTTTGAAGAAACTTGCAGGTATTTTGATAGGAATTGCATTGAATCTGTATATCAGTTTTGGTAGTATAGTCATTTTGACTATATTTATTTTGCCTATTCAAGAGCAGGGGATACCTTTCCATTTTCTAGTGTCTCCTATAATTTCTTTCTTCAATGTAATGTTGTTTTCTTTATATAGGTCCTTCACATCCTTGGTTAGGTATACTCCTAGGTATTTAATTTTTTGCTGAGCTATTGAGAATGGAATTGTTTTTCTGAATTCTTGCTCAGTAAGTTCAATGTTAGTGTAGAGAAAAGCTATTGATTTTTTAGTGTTAATTTTGTAGCCTGTGACTTGGCTAAATTTTTTATTATTTCTAGGAGTTTCATAGTGGAGTTTTTAGGGTCTTCCATGTAGATAATCATATCATCTGCAAATAAGGAGAGTTTGACTTCCTCCTTTCCAATGCAGATTCCTTTTATTTCATTTTCTTGCCTGATTGCTGTGGCCAGTGTTTCAAGGACTGTGCTGAATAAGAGTGGTGATAGTGGGCAGCCTTGTCTTGTTCCTGATTTGAGAGGGAACGATTTCAACTTTTCTCCATTTACTGTGATATTTGCAGTAGGCTTAACATATATGTCTTCTGTGAGTTTTAGGTAAGGCCCTTCTGTGCCTATTTTTCTCAGTGTTTTTATCATGAAGGGGTGTTGGATTTTGTCAAAGGCTTTTTCTGCATCAATAGAGATGATCATGTGATTTTTGTTTTTGCTTTTGTTGATATGTTGTATTACATTGATTGATTTACATATGTTGAACCAGCCTTGCATCTCAGGAATGAAGCCCACTTGATCATGGTGTATGATCTTTCTGATTACTTGTTGGATTCAGACGTTTACAGAGTTTTCCATCCAACAACAACTGAATACACATTCTTCTCAGCAGCACATGGAACATTTTCTAAAATAGACCACATCCTAGGACATAAGTCATCCTTAAACAAATACAAAGGTATAGAAATAATTCCCTGCATACTTTCAGACCATAGTGGAATTATACTGGAACTTAACAGCTGCAGAAACAGAAGAAAATACACAAATACATGGAGACTTAACAACTTACTACTGAACAAACAATGGATTACGGAAGAAATCAGGGAAGAAATCAAAAACTTCATAGAGTTAAATGATGATGAAAGTACATCATACCAAAATCTGTGGGACACAATAAAAGCAGTCCTTAGAGGAAAATTCATAGCTATAAATGCACACATCAAAAGAACAGAACAGTCACAAATAAATTCGCTAATGATGCACCTGAAGGACCTAGAGAAACAAGAGCAACTTACCCCAGAAGGCAGTAGAAGAGAAGAAATTATAAAGATCAGATCTGAAATAGGTGAGAGTGAAATAAAAAAGACAATAAAAAAAGATTAATGAGCCAAAGAGCTGGTTCTTTGAAAAAATTAATAAAATCTACAAACCTCTGGCCAACCTCATCAAGAAAAAGAAAGAAAAGGCACAGATTAGCACACTTAGAAATGAAAAGGGTGAAGTTACAACAGACTGTGGAAATCCAGAATACAATAAGAAATTACTTTGAACACCTATATTCTAATAAATTTGAGAACTGGGAAGAAATGGACGACTTCCTAGATACATATAAAATATCAAAATTAAATGAGGAAGGTAGAAAAATCGTGAACAGCCCCGCCACACACACAGAAATTGAAGCAGTAATAAAAGTTCTACCTACAAACGAAACTCCAGGCCCAGATGGATTCACAGCAGAATTTTTTCAGAACTTTAGGGAAGAACTTACTCCAATCCTCCTCAAACTATTTCATAAAATAGAAAGTGAAGGAGCGTTACCAAACTCATTTCTTGAGGCTAGCATCACACTAGTCCCAGAACCAGACAAAGACTTAACTAGGAAGGAAAATTACAGATCAATATCCTTAATGAATATAGATGCAAAAGTCCTCCCTTCGCATTTTTGTGCTTATATGTCAGAATTGATCCCAAAGGAATAGTTCCTTTCATTGTTTCTTTCACCTAAAGAAAGAAGAAATAGTTCATATGTTAGTGATGAGTAGTATGTTCTTCTAGGGAAGAATTTGAGTTGATTTTCCTGGTAGGTGGTGATCCCTGTTGTTATTGGACCACTGTGTTATGTGAAGAATATTAAGGAAGCATTTATTAATTTATCAAATTTATTGAATTTTACTTCATACTTAGACCAAGTGGGAGAAGATTGTGATGTGAAATTGTGATGTGAAATCTTGTTCTTATAAACTTTATGATCCAGTTGATTGGGTAAATTAATATATTTATTTGGCAAGGTAGTACCTAATACACTTCTACAGTATGATCTCAATTTTATTTGTGGTGGGGTACCCTGGAGATTAAACGTAGGATCTATAAACTGAGCTACATCCCATCCCATATTTTACTTTAGAGTTTTAGACAGAATCTTGGAGTTGCTAAGTTGCCCAGGCTGGGTTCAAACTTGTGATCCTTCCTGCCTTAGCCTCCCAGAGTGTTGGGATTTACAGGCCTTGTTCTTTTGAGCCCAGCTTTCAATTTTATCTCTACGCAAATATTTCCTTCTGTATTTGAATCCTTAGATTAATCAACCATTCAGGTTAACATAATATTCTTTTAAAATTATTTTAATAATCAATTTTTATCTATAACATGTGCTATAAAGTGCCTACATCATAAATATATGGCTAAATAGTTATACTTGAATGGTCATTGACGACTCAGATGAAGAAGCAGACCAATGCCAGCATTACGCAAGAGCCTCATAGCTGCTTCCCAATTACCTACCCATGGTCTTTTCTCCCCAAAAGTTTGCCACCAAAGTGTTGTCTTAATACTGTAGCTTAGTGTAGCCTGTTGTTTTATAAACATTAAATACATTGAATTAAACAAAAATAAATCTTTGGTATCTGTTTTGCATCCTGTCTACTTAAGTGGATCTGTTTATTCGCTTGTTTATTGCAGTGTTTTATATGCTTCCAGCCTGAAATGGCTGACATTTTTTGTAGAGTTTTTGTATCAGGTTTGTGAGAGTTTAAGAATCTGGGCTGAATTTTTCCTTTTTATTACTTTCCTTGTTGAGTCTTGATAGGAAGTTTCTGCTGCCAAAAGAGGTGGAAAATAGTTTCATTCACTGTTCCTCTGAAAAAAATTGTAATTTTCTTTAAATATTTGGTAGAATTGGCCAATGAGTCTGTGCACGTTAGGGTGTTTTGGTTTGGTTGGCTTGAGTTTTGTGTGGGGAGAGTTTTGCAATGTACATGTAGGTTTTTTAATAGTCATGTGACTGTCCAGATTTTTATTTCTTGTCAGTTTGGCAAAAATTATGGAGGAGTGTATCTGTTTTATCAGCTTTGTGATTTGCTGATTTGTGTTTGTTCACAGTTCTTTTTATGGTCTTTTGAGTTCTGTAAAATCAGTAGTGATGTCTCCTTTATTCATTTCTGAGTTTGGATATTGGTGCCTTTTGTGTTTTTTTTTTTTTTAACTGTTTCTCCTGAGGGTTGTCAATGTGATAAATCTTTCCAAAATAAAGTTTGATCATGTTAATGCAATATGCTTTTTTCTATCTTGTTGAACTAATGTCTACATCTTTATTATTTTCTCCTTTTCATCTTTACATTTGTGCTTGCTATTTTCTAGTATTTTGAGGTGGATATTTAATTTACTGACTTGCAGCCTTTCTTTTCTAAAGTATGTGCAGGTAGAGGTGTACGTTTCTAACTCCTGTTTTAGCCACCTGTAAGTTTTAATATGCATGGTTTTTATTCAGTTCAAAATGTAATTATCTTTTTTGTTTTTGGACATTTAATGTATACAGATATATTTTCATTAATGAGTTTAAGTTTAATTTTATGATCAGAACATGTGGTCTGCATTGTGCCAGTATTTTTGAAAAATTGAAACTTGCTTTAAGACACATTATATAATCAGTTTTTTTAAAAATAAATGTGTCCTGTGTTTGTTTGAATGGAAGAATTGGTTTACGAGAGCAACGGTATTGGTGAAGTAAGAAATTTTTTGTATGTTTTTTCATTGTTTGATTACTTATGAAGGGCATTTATTTTCTTTGTGGTAATCACATCTAATGAAGGAAAAATGCTAAATAAACTCAAAGGGTAAGTGTTCTAAAGATTCTGGGTTTTGGGTTTGATCAGTCAGAGACATAGAAAATAGAAAATAATATGCCACGCCTTCTGTTGTAGAGAATATATAACCCTTTTTGCTCGCAGCCATTATAACAAATTGTTGATACTTCTGGAAATAAATATGTTTTATACTAAGAACTAATGACATTGATTTTTTTTCTTTTGTAGCAACTCCGCTCCAATATTCGAGAAATGGAGAAGCTTTGTTTGAAAGTCCGAAAGGATGACCTGGTGCTTCTGAAAAGAATGATAGATCCTGTTAAAGAAGAAGCATCAGCAGCAACAGCAGAATTTCTCCAGCTCCATTTGCAGTCTGCTGAAGAACTCAAGAAGCAGTTCAACAGTGAAGACGCTTTACTGCATCCTTCGTTGACCAGATCCCTGACTGTTGGTGGTAATGTATTATTTTCTTGACCAGAGTAATGCAGTAAATTAAAGTACACCCTGTTGTGTGGATAACTAGGTAACCTCTGATATCAGTCAGTCTGTGAGTCTTTAAGGATCACCTGCTATCCTAGTGTGCTAAAATTGTGCTGGAAATGCATGCATACTCTTGGGATAAAATTGCTGTGCGGATTAAAGCTTCAAGGCTTCAAGCACGTACTTGCATAGGTATTGAAAAGAAATTTTAGAGTATTCCCTAAGGATAATGGCATCCTCATCTGCGGTTTACTCATCCCATTCAGTTCAGGGGTGACCTATCCTTACGCATTTTGATTTTCAGAGTCATTCAACCTTTCCCCAACTCAGTTCTATGAATTCAGCTGAACATAAGAAATATACATTGGGGTTCATGCCATCAACTTTTGTGAAATGGCAGTCTTATGAAACTGTCGTGTGAAACTTGCCATTATATCGTTTCTGTAGATAAAAGTCTTATTTGTTGACCACGTTGTAATAGTGTTTTTAATCCTGGAAAAGATTTCTGGATTAATACGTAATAGTTCTTCAAGTAGCTGGTCTTCTTATCTTATGGGTATTGAATAGAGTAACTGATAAAATTTCCCTACCTGAGTTGTTGAATAGGAAGCTTAAAGCCAAAAATTTTAAACACCATATGTTAAGTTTTTAAAGGATCCTGGCTTTGACAATTGGCTGCCATTTTTTCATTTTATTGTTTATGTTTTAAATTTATTCTGTCTTACTACACTTTCTGTGTTATGACTTTAATCCTTATAGAAAATAAGAGGTATAAATAGGTTATAGATTAGTTTAAAATGTTAAGAATGCTATTTCTGCCCAGTTTTTCTATGTGCCAGGGCAATTCTGCCATGCTTGGTATCTTCATACCCATATTATTTTAAATTTTATATATATATTTTTTGAGACAGGGTCTTGCTCTGTAGCCCAGGCTGTCCTGAACTCACTGTGGAGCCCAGGCTGGCCTTGGACTCACTGCAGTCCTCCTGTCTCCATCTCCCGAGTGCTGGGATGACAGGCGTGCGCCACCACGCCCAGCTTATGTGGTACTGGGGAACTGAACTCTGGTACTTAGTGCTTGCTAAGCAAGCGCTTTAACTGCTGAGCCATTTCTCCAGCCTCTAATTTTATATTCTTAGAGCTAATGATTCAGTATTATACAGGGAGTATTTTTTTTAAATTGGGAAAAACATTTATCATTCAGACTTTCTGTACAATCTTGTTTTTATTGTCTCCACAATACCCAGCACAAGGCTCTGCATGTAGTGAGTTATCATCAGTGTTTTATAAATAAATATTTTAAAGGAACAACTTTGTAATTTCAGATATACTGTGTATTATTATGTGGATAATTGATACTTAGCACTCAACCTTTGGGCAAAGAATATTTGGGCACTTTTTGATTGTTTGTTTATTATTAGTCCATCTATAGTTCTAACCACCACATTGGTGAGTATGAAAGCTCTTTGTTCCATTTACTGCAAACTAATGATTTTTCTGCATACATAGAAAAACTTGGCTTTATTGTTTCTTGTGATTAAGGGACCATCCTATGTATCTAAGTGTTAGGATGGTTGTGATGGTAGTAATAACAGTGAAGGACACTGGGTTTTCTGGAGAGAAACTAGAATCAGATTCTTTTGCTATTTAGTTTTTAATTGCTTATCACCAGTAATTCCTTATCAAGCAAATATTTGAATTCTCTGTGGTTTCTTCTAATGCCCACTTTAACTTGCATTTCATTATGTTTGGTTTGTGTTTCTACCATAGAACTGTTTGTGCTTAATAAATCTGGGCTTCTTTATCACCAGACGTGGGTACTTACACGAACAAGGTAATACCCAGTTTGCTGAAATGCTTCCTGTATCCGTCAGCAGCAGACTGGTGCACAAACTAATATTAGCAGAATATGAGGAAACATGTGTCTAGAAAATGAAGAAATGTGGTTAAAGCCAGGGATGCGAGAGACAGAGCAGGGGAAGTCCATTTACCAACTCTTGATTATCAAATTTTGAAATTTGTTGAATACCAGTAGGCTAAACATCTAATTACTTGCCACTGGGGGAAAACTTTAAAGTAGTGTGGATTTCTATGTCATTCTATGTATGAAATTTCATACGTAAGTTATATCTAAAAGAGTGTGTAGAGTTGCAAATTCTGGATAGTCTCCTGGTCAGACTGTGCTTTGACTATGAATCCATTGCCAACATAAAACAGTTAAAATTACTGTCTCACCAAGTGTCTGAGTAGTGTACCAAGTGTTCTACTAGATTGCCTTAAATTTAGGAATAGTAACAAACAAGTGAGAGGATAGGCAAGAAGAATAAAGGAAAGAATGCAGGTAATTATTTATGTAGGATTTCAATAGTGGGGTAGGGGTCAGGTTGCTCCCTACATGGCTGTCTTCTAGTTAGAGATCATTTTTTGTCATCCTGTGTATTTTTTACCCTGGGGTCTCCAGTTTTTCCTTAGTTTTACCTTAGGTACTCTTCACAGAAGTGCCAGCCTGTGCAGAAAAGTGTGCTCTATTTGCATAGAAGTGCTTTAAGATACTTTTTACTTTGCAAATCTGATCCTGAATAAATTGGCTGGAAACAGCACGGATCCAGGAGCAATGTTGCCACATTTCCAAGAATGAAATAAAAAAAATCTTTTTCATTTATAGATAGAAATAGCAAATAGGACATTTTGTGTCTCCTGGATGATGAAAGCTGTTTATTAAATTTAGGGGGAAACTGAGATGATTTTGCTGTTTCTTTTGTCCAGATTCAAAGAGTTCCTCCAGCAGATCTTTCCTGACAATCTCACTGATCTCAGAAACTCTCTTCTGCTTTACTTGTGTGCCTGGCTTCATTCTTAGTTCATTGCTTCCCACCACGAGCGAAGCGACGACGAACACGCAAGTCTGATTTGTATCTAGAAAGGTGATTCGAGCCAGAGCGGAAACTGGTGTTTCTCTCCTTTTTTTGTCTTTCTTTACTCCCATCCAATGACAGAGTTCAGGAGCACTGTAGGAACATAATCTTATTACATTTTAAACAAATATGCTCAAAAGAAAAGAATCCAATCTTAACACTGCTGGGCACATCAGACTAGCATATTGAATTTGATGAAATATTAGATTTTAATCTTAGGTATACACGTACTGAATAGTTTTGTGAAATATGGATGGTTTTGTATTCAGAAGTATTTGGTATTTGATTTTAATTAAGAGTCTTCCTTTGCTGTTAAACTCTGACTTAAAAGTCACTTTATTTGGATGGGTAGGTTTTTGTGGGTGATCAGTAAAATTAATTTTACTATTTTAAGCTATCAGAACTGTAAAAAATTAAGGACTGCTCTTGAATTAATTTAGATTTGTAGCAAAACATTTCTAATGTAGTACAGTTCAGTGGCAATTTTATATATTAGTGGAAGTTTTTCAGATATATATATATATATATAATATATATGAAGAGAAGATGTATATAGAACAGAAGGAAAAAGCCCTGTGTTCATGTTACTTAGCTTATTTTTCAGTTCAATTTAAGAGATTCCACCTACTTTAATGTATACTTGAATTTTTAAGAATAAATAGCCAATAATTTATAGCCAGTAAAACCAATTCTGGAGTTTAAAAAATAGTGATTAGACACACACACACACACACACACACACACACACACACACACACACACGCCCTTAACGCATAGAGCATAGAGTTTTGGATGTGGGTATGGAACTATCTGAGATTATCATTAAGTATTACGAGACAGTCGCAACTTTTGATTTCTGTGGACAGGCGGTAGTTCCTGAGCATTCTTTCCTGCAGCCATAATATGCCTCAGTGTTTTGCCTCAGCATGTTCATAGCAATTTCTAAGAGTTCAAAGACAAAAGATGATCACTGAGGTACAAACTGAAGTAAATGAATTATGGGAGTTGTACACATGAAAGGTTTGCTTTCTTAATTGATATTCATGCCTTAAATTGATCAGAAATGTTCAGAGCTGTAACTTTACAGCCGAGATGTCCATGGAGGAGAATAGACTTCTTTGTTCTAAGCCTGTATTTGAGCTAAGATGCATACGCAGTTTGGTTTCAAGTGAGATGGAAATGACTTGAACATTTCTTCAGTTTTGCAGAGAGAAATCTTTTATGTTTATTTAAAATGTCAAACAGTTCCCATCCTTTTGTTTTGAGATAGAGAACTATATATGATTTCTCCTTTTTGTCATATAGCCTTACATTTGTATTGTATTTAATAGTACACAGATTATAACTTTTAAAAAATCTTTAGAATGAGCAGTTATAAAGTTTACTCTGTGTCTAGATTGATGCTGAAGTTATCATTCTACATCAGTACATAGAAATACCCAATGGGAGAAAAGTCATAGGGTATCTTGCTTGAAGTGAAAGTGAAAATGTCTTTATGGTGATAGAATACAGAGAAAACAATTATAAGCATTTGTGGAACTTTAAAGATATTATGTTAAAGGTATGATATACTTGCCATAATTTTGCCATCTAAGCTCTGTATCTGATGTTTTTGCTGTTTAACTTATAAAGAAATATATTCGAGTAAGTCAGAATTAAAAGTAGACCAATTCTGATAAACATTCAAATTACTTTTAAGTCAACCAGCTACGCTCTTAAGTAGTTCAAACAAGTTTTTCATAAAGAGATAGATATTCATAAAGAGATAGATATTCACAAACTTTGAAGGTAAAGTGGTAATGCAGTTTTATGAGATATCCTTCAATTATAGGCTTTGTTGAGAAAAGGGATTGAAAGAAAATATGAACTTAGACTATGTGGCTGACTTCTAGGAGTACTTCAGTCACATGTCATCATGTCATTTCAAAACCTGTAACTGTCCATTGTCTTCCATATAAAGTCTGGAATATCTGAAGTCTTTGACTGGTCAGTAAATCTCTCTATTTAATTCTTTATAATGTGTCACACTTGGAGCTCTGTTTTTTAACTTTAAGCTTTGGTAACACCAAACTGCTGATCCCATAAACTACATACCACATCCAGCTGGATCAGATGCCATCCTTAGCTTTGAGCTCCCACAACATGATCTATATCAGTGTATCTAGATATGTAGATGCTAATGTACTCTTTTATTATTGTACAGTTGCCTCTTGGTATGTCTGGCTCTCCTCTAATGTAAGTTAGTTGAGTCTAGGTACTCTGTACTATTTACTTTTTCATCCCTGGTACCAAATACAATGCCTAATATTAATGTGGCAGGTGTTCTGGCCTTGAAATCAGGGGATAAAAGAAGATCTTCAGGTTTCTTCTTCTAATTTCCACTGTCACCATCCTAGGGCTGCTCTTGATAGTTTTTCACTGGACAGGAAAGCTTCCCACCTGAGTTTTCACTCTGACTTTCTCACCTTTGGCTTTCCTTGCCTTGCTCTTCACACTACAGCTACGGCTTTTCCCCTAAATCTACAATCTGATTATGACACCTGCAGCTTCTCAGTCATCTCAAACTCCTCTCAGTAGTTCCATTGCGATCTTAGGAGAAAGACACAGCTCTCCAGGGCTTACAGTGCCATGAACAACCTCAGGCTCGATCTTATGCCTTAACCTTTGTTTTCTCTTTGTCTCAGTCTGTATATCAGTGACATTGAGTATTTTTCAGCTCCCAAGGTTTTGTATGTATTATTTTGCCTGGCTCAATACTTTGTGCAGCTCTCCGTGTCCGTGCCCCAGTCCATCTGTGTGATGTCTGCTCACGTCAGAGCCGTCTCTGACTGCTGTCCCTGCCACAAGACAAGGCTTACTACCTCTCTTCTGTGCTCACATGGCACTCCACGCTTACCCATATCGTGTTTCCTGTCAGACTGTCCTGGTTGAATATGGTTAATATGTCTGTATCATGCATTTGAATGTATGCTCTGTTAATAACAGCAGTTGCAGAGGCAGCAGTAGTGACTGTTAAACCCTGGTACAGGTGAGCCAGCTGCTGTGCAAAACAAACATCACCTTGTTTTAGAAATGAGAAACAGAGATGGATGGCCTTCCAAGTCAAAGAGCGAGAAAGTGGCCAGACTGGAGTGCTGAACCAAGTCTTTGGGACAAGGCCCAGGTTTCTAACACCTTCTCTCTGGTGCCTCCTCAAAACTCACTGTAGTTTACTGTTATGTCCCCAGCACCTTGGCACACTAATTGGCATGTAGAAGACATGTAATAAATGCCATTAGAATGAATGGAAGATGGGTAAAACCAACATGAAGAAGTAAGGAAGACTTGAAGGAAGATTTTTATATGTGGATTGATTTATCATTATAGCAGTATTTAATAAGCAAAGTATTAATGGATTGAGGGATTTTTAGAGCTAGAAAAAGGGGCTGGAGGAATGGCTCACCAGTTAAAGTGCTTGCCTAGCAAGCACTAAGTCAAGTGCTATGTACCCGAGTTCAATTCCCCAGCACCACATAAACTGGGCATGGTGGCACATGCCTGTAATCCCAGCACTCAGGAGGCTGAGGCAGGAAGATTGCTGTGAGTCCAGGGCCAGCCTGGGCTCCATAGTGAGTTCAGGACCAGCCTGTGCTACAGAGCGAGACCCTGTCTCAAAAAACCAAAAAATACTAGGAAAAGAGGTAGATGAAACCATGGCAACATGGGCCAGAAGAGTAATTCTAAGGAGAAGATTGATAATATGTTCAAAAAATTCATATGGTGAAACTTATCACCAATAGTCTGATTTTCATTGATTAAAAACACATCACTTTTCTACCTTTTTTCTTTTTTTGTTTTTTTTTTTCTTCTCTTTTTGTAGAGGGAATCAAACCCAGTGTTTTGTTCATGGTAGGTAAGCTCAGCTATATCCTCATTGCGTTGCCTTGCTTTTAACACCTTGTGTATCTGAGTTAAGGGCTTAGAAATTAAACATGCTGACCCTGTTTCTACTGGGTGCCTCTTTGTGGAATGTGGCCAGATAAATTAGTTTCCCTTTGCTGGTTATTCTACATCTAACCCTACTTATTATTCTGATTGGATAGATAATATTTGTATACATTTTTTAGATAGCTTTGTAGATAGGGGGAAAATATGTTAACCTAGGGAACAAGCTGCTCAAGGATAAATAATTCTATTTTCATATATTAATAAATCTGCTTTTAGCTTCAGTTTCATTGGTAAATACTATGCCATGACATTTGTTTTTACAATTGATTCATGCTGTGTTCATTCAACAAAGCAAACTCAAAACATGGATCTGTGTTCATCCAGGAGCATTTCATACTCCTGAAGATGAAGCTGATTCTCAGAGTTTGACTCAGATCTATGCATTGCCTGAAATTCCTCAAGATCAAAATGCTGCAGAATCCTGGGAGACCTTAGAAGCGGTATGTTAAAAATTATTTTATTCTTTCTAGCTGTAAGGCATAAAAGTAAGTAACTTCTTTCCTTTCTCTTTTTAAGGACTTAATTGAACTTAGCCAGCTGGTCACTGATTTCTCTCTCCTAGTGAATGTAAGTATAGAATTGTTTGGGGCATAGAATTAAGATTATTAGAGGAAGAAACTTTGATCAGTCACTACACTTTTGATTATAATTTTAATAGAAGTTGAAAACTGTTTTTGAGCCATGGATAAAATCCTGGCTGTCATTAAATTCCAGATCAATTCCATAAACATTTATTAAGCACTTGTTAGGTAAAGACAGTGTGTTAAATGTTGGGGTTCTGACAAGTGAGGTCTGTTGTTCGCCTTTGGGAGTTGTACAGTGGGTGGACTTAGGTTTGAACCATAAAAACTGAACTTTCCAGCCTATCTAAATGCCAAAATAAGAAATGAAGAGAAATACCTGCTGTAAGAAGTCTTTAATTTCTTGGAGACAGATGCAGTTTGTGAGGTAGAAACCCTAAGCTAGCTTCACAGAAGTAGGTGGCAGATGTGTGGGACTTGTAAATGAGTAAAATGTTCACAGAGGGGAGTTAAGGAGTGCGTTTAGGATGTCTAGGGAAGTATATGACATAGGAGATGTAAGTTTTGAATACAACTGAAGCCTAAGGTACCACAGGTAAGCAAGGAGGGTAAGGGCCAGATTGTGGTGGTACTGAATGCCATGCTTTCTTACAGGCATTAAGGAGCTCCTGTAGCTTTTTGAGAAGATTAGAGTCATGTTATCCTGGTATGCTTAACTAAGACCACATAGCTGTGTAAGAAAGTAGAGGCCACAGGCAGGATGACTCACGAGCAATCAGGTGTAGGAGTTTAACCTAGAGCGTTGGCAACCCCAGTAATAAGATGAAGGACACCTGGGAGGTATTTCTAGGGGAGGCTTAGCAGAAATTGGAGGGGATGATTTCAAAGAGAAGGATCATTACCAGTTCTATTCTGTATTCTGCATGATCAGGCCCCCGTATTACTGTTGACATAGATTAGAAAGCACATCCTAGTTTTGGTAGCAAAAAGAATAAATTTCCTATAATTATTTTTAAGTTGTTATTATTTTTCCTTGTTCGAAATTATGGGAAGGTAGGGTGTCAGTGTCAGAGAGAGAGAGAGAGAGAGAGAGAGAGAGAGAGAGAGAGAGAGAGAGAGAGAGAGAGAATGTGTGTGTGTGTGTGTGTGTGTGTGTGTGTGTGTCCACAAGGGCACAAGCATGTTTCTGCTTATGCTTCTCACTTAATTTTTTTTATTGTAGATCAAACCATGATTTGGGGGATTGTCCTTCTGAGGTACATTTTCCCTGAGATCTTGCTTTATGTTAGAAGTTCCTAGAACACATAGTGTGAGAATTAGAATAGAAAATGACTTAAGAGGCCAACCCATCTAATTCCTCCATTCTTGCCCAAACTTCTCAAATAAATAGTCTCTTGGCTTGTTTTGCATGAGTGAAATGTGCAAATACTTGATATTTCAACCATTCCATTTGGAGGCACCCAGTCCTGGAAGTTCTTCCTTCTGTAGCTTCCTCTGGAATAACCTCTTTAGTATGTTGTCCTCTAGAGCCACAAACTGAACAAGCTTACCTTTTCTTTCACATAAAAGGTTTTCGAGTTTGAGGCAAGTATCCTTCCTCATTCAGCCACTCTGTATTTTCATTTCTTTAGAACCCTTGGTCTTCTGTGTTCCTTCTGCAATATGGCTTCTATACTTTTCAGTTCTGACCCTTTGTTTTGCTTAAGTTCTTGTTTATTTAGGATGCAGTGAACTGTTTGAATTATTTCTGATGCCCCTGAGTCATAAAGCAAATTGATGGAAATGCCTGAATTAGGTTATCTATATTTTTAGGTTATCTTACATATTTGCATTCAGCAGGGAATGGTATAGCAAAATTCCCAAAATATGTGTTGTTTGAATCCAGATTTATTTCATTATTGTAACCAATAATCTCCAAAACTAATGCAGTTTGTAAAATGTGTACATCTTTGGCTACACAAATAAATAATATTTGCCAACTGTCATCAGTCTCTACACTTAAAATGTATGTTTTAATGTATGTGAATAATGCTTCAATAAAGTTGGTTTTAAAAACGAACTAACCATGAATAGAATTCTTGTCACTCAAGACAAATAAATACATTCTCCTTCCAGTTGGGTAGTTACATGAAAGGAAGTTTAAGGCCATTCAACAAGTGCGTGTTCAGTTATGTTACGTAAGCAGCTTTTAACCCCAGACTGAGCAAGATGCATGCAGGAGGACTTTGGTTATAGTCATAACTCTATACAAATGTCCTATTTATAATAATCTCTGCAAGGACATGAGGCAGAATGCTATTGGCAAAAGCTCAAAGAAGAACCCCTGACATTACTCCCAGGATGACGAAGTTCTCCTGACCACATGGCCAAGGACTCACAGAGGCTCCATTTAGGTACAGAATGACCTAGGAACATACTCGGAGTGACCACATCCTCTTATTATCATCACATGGACATGATAGTGTCTAGGAAAGTTAACCATGCACTTAAGGAGTGCTTTCAACCTGCATAGCACCATGCTAAGCTCAGTGACAGTTACAGCACAGGATAGAAGGAACCAGTCAGTGAGTGGGAATCTTGCACTTACTGTGAATGTAAATGCACTAGAAATGGTTAAAATGGTCAATTCAGGTTATACATATTTTATCACAATGAAAAGGATTTGCAAAGGCATTGACAGATCAAGGCATGGTCCAGTAAGTGTTAATAAATTAATAAAATATCATGTTTCTTTGGCCTTTATGGCTCACATGTCCTTTTCTCGTAACCTGCCTCTTTCTAGTCAAGGAGAGTTGAAGAGCTTTGATATGATAGTCCTACCGCGTGTCATTCTTGATCCTGCCTTGATATGTACCTTTTGCATTATTCTCTAAGGCTTCTGGACACAGAAAAATGAGATTGTAATGGATTAGATACAAGTTCTCCATTTCATTGCCTACATGACTTGCAGGATGTTATTTGGCCATAGTAAGCTTCCCAAAAGCAACAGGAGGACTAAATAAGATACTATGGTTTCCCTGTCTCTTGACCCCACTGCATTCCTGTTATCTGTCCTTTCCTAGGATTTCTTACATAAAGTTCTCTTTGATCACCACCATTTCCTTCCTTTTAGTATTGGAATTTGGTCCCTTTCCTGCTACTGAATCCCCTGATGTCAGCATCCCACTTCTCTGCATGCTTACTTCCTATTCTAGGCCAATATATGCAGTCTACCTGGACATCACAGAGCTTGTAGGTTTGTTCTGGGGCTTTTCTGTGTATTTGATCTCATATTATTAAGGCTGGAAGTTAGGGATAAAGGAAAAACCTAAAGTTTTGACATTATCTGAGAGAAACTCCTAACTTCCCAGGCACACTACTAAATTGTCTCTGTGGAAGAGTGTTATTAATGTAAATGGGCTTGGGGATGAATGTTGTGAATTATTACTGTTTGACACAGAGGATGCTGAACCTATAAGTACCCCTAGCAAGTATTCAAGGAAAAAAAATTTTCTCCATTAGTTTTGAATTCATCTGCATCTTACACATTCTTGTTGACAAGTGTTAACTTGATAAATCACATTTTCTTCAGAATATTTCGTCCCCCTGTAATTGCTTATCACAATTGAGTTGTTCCTAGGCGAACAGAGGAACTGTTTAATTTCCTGAAAACGAAATCTATAGACATATTCTTTGAACACTGGGAATTATTTTTCCTTTAAAAAAATCTGTCACTGTAGTTTAAGAAAGCAATGCAGTGTTCTTAGAAAATAGCTTAGCTCATGGTTAAAGGGATGGTAAGTACTCTTATAGGTAAAGTGTCACATGTGGAAGGCCTAGACAGAGAAACACTAACTCAAGTAAATGAGAAACAGTAGAGCAGATTGGTAGGTAGAGGTGAGGAGGTTTCCAAGGCACCGTTTTTGCTGAGAGCTTGGCTTCATAGACTAGGGTAGGGCTGTGCATGTATGGTTTGACCGAATAGAAAAAGCTAAGAACATAGTGGACAAGTGGTGACCAGTTTCAGCCCTGAGTGGAGTCTAGCTCGGCATTCTCCTGCCAGTGATTGACCATTCTGTGACCATCTTGATGGCTGACTGCAGTCCTTCACTGTGGGGGTCCTGAGGCCTCCTTATTCACGAAGCAGAATTTGGAGATATGGGAAGTTGGAGGACTCAAACCAAACCAGCTACGGGGAAGAGAAAGGTGGAGCTGCGTAATTCATGGCGGGATGGGAGCCCCACTCTGTCCTTGCCCCATGCCTTGCAGTGAGGCATTTTTGCTGCTGTCGGGGATGAGGTGCAGGCAGACATGTCCTCCCTGGGTGAGGTGGGCCTCGGTGAAAGCTGGTGATTGCAGTGATGGAGGGTGCTGTCGTTCAAAAAATAATTCTAGGATTTATTTTTGTAGTTTTTTCTTCAATTATTCCAAAGGGTTTTGGTAAAAATAAAATATAATAAAATTATTTAAAATTTTAACATAAAAAATCATATGTTGCAGTACCCAAACTTTTTGGGAAGAGGCATTTAAAAATTTCCATGAGGCTTTGAGATCACACTTGAAGTGTGGGAGTGACAAGAGTCCTGGCAGGCTCCTCCTCTTGGCTGGAATTACCTTGAGCTGGACAAGAGGAGGCACAAGGATTGTTTTTATCCCACCCTCAATATGTCAAGATAGGAGGGTTAATGGTAGAGCTTACTCCTGGGATTCATCTGCGGTCATAGACCCAGGGAAGAGTGGAAAGTGCCCCAAAGAGAAACCTCGCTAGGGCATCAGACAAGTCGGGGATTACTAGTGTTGATACTTGTACTTGTGTGGGACAGAAAAAGGAAGCTGACTTAAAGAAGCTTTACTGTCTGAGGAAAATAGAAATTCAGTGTGTGACTGCTAGGAAAGATGTAACATTTGGGGCCATTAACTTTTAGTCATCATAGGAAAAAGCTTAATATGTGTTTTTGAATAGAAAGATGAGCACTCACATTGTTGGGAAGATGAGGATGAGGTTCTGTTCCTCGTCATACTTTGCAGACTTCTTTCTCTTCAGCTTTGAGGTGTAAATCTCATTATCTTCATCTGCTAGATAAGAGTAGTGATATCTAGTAATGACATAGTGGTGTTGCTGGGATTTAAACACAGGCTGTATGAAAAGGTGGTGCTGTCAGCTCTGTCACATACAACAGTGACCTTTACAAGTATGAGCATTGGCTGCATAGCATCACCAGGGAACTTATTAGAAACACAAATTCCCAGGATCTACCCCAGGCCTGCTGAACTGAGAAGTCCAGGGTGGAGCCCAGCAAGTCAGTCTGGTGCCCATGTAAGTTTGAGGATCACTGTCATACTTGGCTCTGAAAGAGACGCTTAGGGGAAAACTCTGACAAAGACTCTTTTTCGGTATTGTGTTAAAAATGTCAAAATAGTGGTAGAGAATCCTTTGACTAAGGGA
Source organism: Ctenodactylus gundi (assembly GCA_004027205.1). Lineage (NCBI taxonomy): Eukaryota > Metazoa > Chordata > Mammalia > Rodentia > Ctenodactylidae > Ctenodactylus > Ctenodactylus gundi. The sequence continues at coordinate 407,278 of PVKB01000207.1, read as the reverse complement.
AACTACAAAATGCCCAACAGTGAAAAGACGCACATCGAGAAGGGAAGGAAAAACAGGGACACTAATCGGAGCTGCCGTATGAAAACATTAGGTGTGCTGTTTGGGCTTCATGTACTCCAATGATGTGTTGATTGGAATTAGAAGAGAGATGTCTACCTCAGTATAAATGAATAGGTCAATTACGTAAGGGCAATCAAATTCTTCATATTTTACATGGAATTATTTCACACTCTTTGTAGAAAGTGGCATTTATCTGGAATCAGAGAGAGATTCTTTTTTTGTACAAATTAACAACACATACACCTCTTGTGATGGTGGTTGAGTCATTTCTCAGAATTCATCATACTACACCATTAAAATTAGTGCATACATTGTATGTAAAATTTAAGTAAAGTTGATTTTAAAGAGAGAATACATTCCTACAGTGAGGAATGCCTCTTGAGGAGGCTTTGAGCAAGAGGAGTTTGACAGAGTTCAGTAACCACACATCAGAAACGCCATTGGGTCAAGGTCAGAGAGGATTGCTGCCCTCTGTGACCTCAGCACTCCTCCCACCCAGACACAACTGCTGTTGTGTTAGCAGAGGTGTTGTTGCTTTTTTAAAATTAGGCTTTGTTAATATATTTGATCTGGAATATTTAACTTGTCATTCTTTTAGAATGTATTTAGTATATAGATGTAAAACCTAGGACAGTAAATTCATTGACTACTCCCTACCCACATACCATAGGAAGAAAGATTTTGTGGTCAATCAAATCATGTTGTAGTCTTATTCCTAAATTATAGTTTATGTTTATTGGATCAAGGATATTTTACTTCTAGGGTAAATTTACCTGCCTTAAACAGAATCTTCTAAAAAGGTAAGTTAGCGAGGGTATTCTTTTTTTGAGGGGGGAGGTTGATTTTGTTTTTGTTTTTCTGTCAAACCCAACATAACACATAAATGCTTATTTTTTCCTGTAGATTCACGTAGAGAATAATATATTTGTATGTTTGATTGACTTTCAGTGAGATGCTTTTTGCTATAAAAGTGCCACCCTTTTGTTAGCCAATAATTAAATCCCTCTTTTTTCACGAAAATGAATTTGTATTTTCTCGAAATGGTTTATCTGATGCTATTAATGAACCACTATTAAGACCACAAGGCTGCAGAACCCCGGCCCTGATTACAGGAATTAAAATAGTGTGTGTTGGCTTCCTGCTGTTCCACAGCAGGGCCGCTCACTCATAATTCCTTTGCATCTAGGCTCAGCAGGAGAAGATTGACAGCATTGCCGACCACGTCAACAGTGCTGCTGTGAATGTTGAAGAGGGAACCAAAAACTTAGGGAAGGTAAGATTCTGCTCCCGCTGACAAATCGATGGTGCTCTGGCTCCCAGGAATCTCTAGTATTAACCCAATTGATCTACTCTCTTCAGTGTTGAGGGAACCAGCAATTAAGGAAATCAGGAAGAAATGACACATAGGTAGTACAAGAAATCAATGGTTGTGATATTGTACTCTAAGATTTATTCTATCAGGAGTGATTTTTTTTTTCCAAGAGAGAATAAACTGTAGGCTCATATAAGCCATTTGGTGTGGCAAGGGACTGTCTGCAGAGACTGAGGGAGAGGAGTGAAAAGGGTGCAAGGATACAGTAGGGGCAAAGGGCGAAACACAAGTCTATGGAGTGGGATCATCTGTTTTCCTTACAGTGCGGATTTTAACCCCGGGTACCTAGTAGTCTGGAATGATCTTTGCAGCATAACAGCTTTGGTGGGAATCTGTGGCTACTCAAACGGTTTAAATAAGCCAACTTAAACTAGGTAGTAGATTGATTGTTTGGCAAGTAAAAATCAGTTTGTAGCCATCCTTTCCTTGTAGCCTATTTCTGCCAAGTTCTGCGACCTGCAGCAGTTGCAGGACCTGTGGAATGCTCTCTTTCTCCGCTACAGGTACAATCTCTGAGGTTAATTATGTACCAAGAGTTAAAGAGGCATTGCCATGAGTAATGAGAGGAAAATGCACATCACCACAGGCAGATATTCTCAACTCAATTTCTAAATTGAATTTTTTTTCCCCCACAGGCTGCAAAATACAAGCTGGCAGCTTTGCCTGTGGCAGGTGCACTCATCGGAGGAGTGGTGGGGGGTCCGATTGGCCTCCTTGCAGGCTTCAAAGTGGCAGGAATTGCAGCTGCACTTGGTGGTGGGGTGTTGGGCTTCACAGGTGGAAAATTGATACAAAGAAGGAAACAGAAAATGATGGAGAAGCTCACTTCCAGCTGTCCAGATCTTCACAGCCAAACTGACAAAAAAAGCAGTTAAAAACCAGAATTCAGGCCTGTTGGCACCAGTGTGTCTATGCTGACAGCCAAGTTGCCACCAGTGGACGCCCAGTCAGCCTTTGGATGCTGCATTATCAAGACATGCCCGACAGGGATTGAATCATGATAGGAGCCAGATTTTGTTTGCTGGGTGGTGATAGAGATTTTAGGGATCGAGAAGCCTGGACTTAGGGCAGTGATGTCTTGTCTGGTCAAATTTAAAGACTGCCATCGAGGATATTTTCCACCTGGAAATGTGAAAGCTGAATTTATAACTCTGATAGGGACTTAACAATACTTAGGAATGAATTGGAGATTGTAAGGCGTTTGCAAACTATTTGGGCCTGTCAGCAAAAGATGGGTGCTGAGGAGGCCCCTCTATCGGAGAAGGAAGTCAATACCTAACTGAGGGTGCGGATGAACTGTATACAGAATCCATTTGGTCAACCTGATTGCAGTTTTGATTCTTTTGTTTTCTGGGGAAGAAAAGTAAATAGTATAAGAAAGTGGAAAGACGCCGATTTCTCTTTCAGATATCTTGTTCACTGGACACTGGCTTCTTTCTGAACACCTTCTCTGCCTTTCTTTAAATAGAGAACACTGAATCTCACGTGGTAGGAGACTTCCTAGGCCAGTCCCCAGCTCCCTGTCAGCCTGTCTCCCACCACCTGAAAGACCCAGCACTCCCTTCCGTCTCTCCTTTGTAACTTTGAAATGCTCTTTGGTCTTCAGGGTAAATTCTACCCATGAATAATGATTAACGCTTTTCTCATAGTCTGCCTTTTTATATTATTTCTCATCTCAATTTACCCCTTCCTGTAACCTCTAAATTGAAAAACAAGAAGAAACCTCCAAATATTCCCAACATCGTTAGAATTTGGGGAAAAGTGAGGAGGATGGGAAATCATGAGATCGTGTCCTGTGGCACTTTCTGTCCCTGGGCTGACAGACTGCTGCACAGGGGTCCCTGGCCCCATCTCCCTTCTGGCTGGCTGGCCGGCCGGCTGGCCGGCTGGCCCGTGGCAGAGCTGAGAACTCGTTTTCTACCTCACTGCTGTTACTGTTCCATTTTTCTCAAGTATCCTTACTTCCTCTGCTTTCATTTTTCACAGCTGCTATAGTTTCCTAAGAACGACGGTCATGCTCACCTTTTCTCACATTCTGAAGGGTGACAGGAAAAGCAGGAGCCAAGACTCAGGCCCACGAGGGATCTGTGGTGCTGTTCCCAGCACTTGATGCTGGCAGCAGGCAGGGTGGAGCCCAGCCCCGTGACTAGCTCAAAAGCAAAAGGTTTTACATTTAGGAACAAAGTATTTAAGATTACAGACGCGTCACTCTTCACTCCCACCTCATTTGGAATAGGAGAGACCCACATTTTGCCTGACTTTTGCTCTCTTCTAGACAGGAACGGGGACCTTCACCCTGTAAGGTATGAGCAGTCATTGCCCGGAGCTGAGCATCACTAGGTTGGACGGGCTATCGCCTAGCATCTGACTTGCTGAGGCTGCTTTCTGTAAGTTTTATCGATTGCCGCTTTTCACTTTTGAATCCAAAGAGAGCGCTCTCAGACGATCTAACCAATAAATTCCAATGAGACAAAGCACCATCTTATTAAATAACAGGAAAGTAAGAACTTTCCTTATGTGCTTCCTTATAAATCTCTGATACTTTGAATAGGTGTCAGATTCTGGTCCAGTATCTGGTATTGGATGTCTATAAGTTTGGATAACTACTTTCAATTTTTCCTTTGTTTTTGCATTACTGGGAATTGAACCTAGGCCTTCACACTGTGCCACGTCCACAGGTTTTTATCTTGAGACAGGATCTTGCTAACTTGCCCAAATCGGGCTCCAACTTAGGATCCTCATGCTCAGCTCCCACAGTGCTGGGATGACGGGCATGTGCCACCGTGCTTGGCTGGCACCTCGTTTTTTTCTGTTCTCTGGTCCTTGCTGTCCCTTTCAACACAGGCTCTTCAAACTTGGATGAGTATGAGGATTCATTCAGATATATATTTTAAACCAGACTCTTATACCTCAGTTGCAGGCATGGTTTTGACATAGCCAGTACAGTCTAGTCATGAAATTATAAATTTAGGATAATTATATCCAGATTTGGCTGGGTCGCTTAATTCTGTAGTTTCCAGTATTCTGCCCTGCCTCATTGCTGCATAGTACTTCACTCTAACTGGCTCCCTTCTTTTACACTGCCATCTCAGCAGCAGCACGAGGGACTCAAGGACCTGAAGGACTGAGGCAGCCTCGGCCTGGAGTCGAAGCACACATTTTGTTCTGGGCTTTCTTGCTTTTACTAAGCCATATGAGACACAGTTGCATGTACTCATTCATATGACTTCTACAGCTGATCAGGATTAGAATACTGCTCTAGCTGTCTTCATGTTTCAGCAAGTTAAAATGATTTTTAGAAGTTTTATAACTTAAAGCTGCTTAGACATTGGACCTCATTTCCCCATAATACAACCTAATGACCAACTTTTTAGAGAAATTGCTGCTTGCAAGTATTTAATTATAAATATGTTTGTAAACTGTAAAGTGCTTATAAACAGAAGTATGACACAGAAACCTAAAAGCTGAATTTAATGCCCTACAGTGAGATTAAATTTATCATCTCTATGATTCATGTCTTATTTTTACTGCAGTAAGCTAGAAAAGAATATTTTGATTACGGTTTTAGTATTTTTAGGGCCCATTTGAATACAGGCTGCACTGTTAAGGATGTTCTTGATGTACTAATCTGAAAATTTTTCTGTAGAGCAAAGAATTTGAAACTTTGTAATCCATAGTAAAACATGCATTTATCTGTCAGAATTTAGCGTAACAACACAACATTTACGATTATGCGCAGTGCATCTGATGTCTTTTATTGTTTTTAAAGTATGCCAGTTGCAACCCACTAAATTGAATCCATTCACTCCAAATGGATTACAGTCCTTACTTTGAGAAAAAACACACTTAGAGAGGAAGTGATGTTGATTAAATATAGTCTTTTCTAGGCACTTCACTCAGTTAGGGCAACTGAGTCTCAGAGGAATTAAATCCTTGGAGACAGTTCTTTTAGTACAGGAGAAGCCAGGATGTGGCTAGATAAGTGAACTACTACTGAACACATGGCGCCTGCCTCCCTCTGCTGCTTCTTGATCTGAAACTGCCATGGGTCATCTGTTCTGCTCCAGCCGGATGCCCAGAGCTTTGTAACTTTGCTCTCTGCCTCTTAATCTTCTGATTCCTCATCAAGTGTCCAGCAGCCTTGGCTTTAATATTGGCTGTTGCAGAAGTCCATGACGCTGACTGTGATTCTTAAGACTATAAAACTGAGTGTCACTTCCACCCCCACACCCTGAAAATTATTTTATATTCATAGATTATAATCATTGTTTAAACAGTGCTTTTTATTATTTAATGAACTTCAATTTTTTTTCCCCTAAAGCAACTGTTATAACTCAGAGAGTCAAATGATTATTGTCCCTTAAAATGACACCCATGGGAAGCCACATAGTAATTGTAGTAATGCATTACTTAGACTGTCTTTGAAACTTTTCTTTTGGAATTGTGTCCAAAGACATTTTGCAAACCACATAAGACAAGTCATCTCCGTTTTAATTAGTCACAGACCATTACTTCCCTTGTCCTTATGACTGCTCATCTCTGTCTCTGTTTTGTCTTCTGCTGATGTAGCTCTCCTGCCCCAATACTCAGGAGCCAGGAACCTAGTGATGCCCAGAAAGGGGTTTGCTGGTGCTGCCTAGGCCTGGACAGAGCTCCTGCAGCAAGGACCCGAAGGTTAGACTCACTCAGACTGTCAGGAGGGAGCTCCCGAGGCCAGAAACCTCCCTACTGCCCTTAAGTGCTGCAAATTGTTTATACAGAAGATCTAAGTGTTTATAATATTATTCACACGAAGTTGAGGAAACATGTAATATAAATAGCATATATGTGGAAGCACAGAAACCAAACCATGGTAATTTTAAAAACGCAGGGTGTTTCTTTATTGCTGTCACAGGACATCTTTGGAGGTTGCGTGAAGAGAAACCTAGGGAAAAGACTCTCCTGTGACATGGGATATTTCCTTGTCAGAAAGTACAATGTGGCTGTGGCTCTCAGGTGCTTATGAATGGTAGATGATCTTTGAAATAGTCAGAGACCCAACAGAAATGGAGTGCTTTCCCTTTGTCCTGAATTAATATAAACATTCAGGTTCTGTTTGATTTTTTTTTATGAGCCTGTGTTTATAACAGGTGGTTCTAAATATATTCATTAATTTGATACCCTTGCGCAGAGAAACTTCTTGGATATTATAAACCGTCAGTGGTGAAAGATCCATATAGTATCTGTGCAGTTTCTTTGGCTACTGTCAGACATTATTGTGACAGATTCTATTTGTGCAATCTTAACAAGACAAATAAATTGAAATAAAAACATAAAAGCTGTCAAAGGCAAGTGGTTAGCTCAAGATCACAAAGCTAGTTTGCACAAGAAGATTATAATCACAGTATGGTCTAGGAGGAAAAAATCCTCGAAGTAATTGTGTTCTTGTTACGGCATATCAAGTTGCCAGCAGAGGCTTGTGGTCTTTGAGCCCAGCTTTAATATTCCAAATAAGGCAAAAAGGAAAGAAAACTTTACAGCAAATCACATTCAACTTCTTAACTCGGAACAACACCAGTCTTGTCACCTGTGCCCCACAGGCAAAGCCTGAGGGTCCTGTTCAGCAGCATACATACTCCAGCCTTAAATGGCCCACTGTCCAGCTCCTGTGAAAACCTCACTAATAAAAAGACATTCAATGGACATTTTCCCCCATACAATTCTCAAGTACTTGAGATTTTTCTTGTTTTAATGTTAATGACTAAGATGTTTATTTGGGTTTTATTAAATCGTTAAAAATGTTTTCCTTTTATTGTTAAATTTTTTAAAGTACTGCCAAAGGTGAGCATAAGAAAAGACCTAATGGTGAGAATTTTTGCAAACTCTTTAAAGTTTATTGAACAGCCATTTATTGTGTTGTCGAGTGGTGCTTGGATAAGGAAACAGTGCAATAAAATTCACTTATTCAGCTAACTTTTAACTGAATCTTGTTGTGTGTTAAGAGTCGGTGTCATATACTATGTAGAAAAATGTCAGACCTGTAGAATGAATCTGTCCTAGTAATCCACTCTATCACCCGAATCAAGTCAATCACAGCAATGTACAGCTAGCGCTCTCAGAGAAATGTACAAAAACAAGGTCACAGAGAAGGAAGGGGCTATTTAAAAAAGGAAAAGGCTTTGTGGCACGTGGTATTTGAGTAATGGCCTAAGAATATGCCTGTTTGAAAAGAAGTTCTGAATGTCAAGTGGCCGAGGGACCGAGTGTCCAGAGAACCTGAAACATAAACCTGTGTGCTGCCAAGGCAGCTGAGCGAAGTTAGCTTGTTAGATGGGAATACAGACCAAGGCGGTTATGTCAGTGTAACTGCTTAATGTCAGATAACTGCTTAATGTTCTGCTCCTCACTTTTCCTTTGTTGCTATAGAAATAATAAATCTCACATTTTCAGGAGTTCCTGGTATGTTTGCCATACTTGCCCGCTTTTCCTACCTGTAGGAAATAGTGTGATTTCTTGCCTTTCTGTGAGTTCCTTTAATATTCAACACTCACTCTCTTTCTGCTAATTATATTTATTAGAAACTCACTGAGAAAATAGCCATGAAATTTACCTTTTATTGTCCAAGACCTTCACAGTTAAGTTTTCCCATCTCACTTGTGGTTAGTTCTGCAGAGGCAAAATTCTTGCCTTGGTGGTTAGTGGTCTTTGCAGCCAGCGTGCAAGCTGCTTGGAAGCCAGGGATCCTATCTGCTTCCTGCAGTGTTTCTTGCTATGAAATACGGTAATGAGATGGGAAAAGATGCTGTACCCACTAGTGACTCTCAGAGGATGAGGCCATAGCATTCCAAATTCTGCTCCCTTTGGGGGACATGTATGAAAATGTGAAATAGCTACCTAAGACATACCAAATATTTACTTAGTGTGCTTACTGTTACATAGTAAGAGGAAGGAAAGATACAACAAGAAATCTCAAAAATGTTATTAGGACTTGGAAGTCATGAATTGAAAATGTTAGAATTCAGGTGTAAAGATATTTTGTGCTTTTTCCAATTAAAACCAGGACTTGACTCACAGTGGATATAGGATTTGTATCACTGAAAAAATACTGTGGTAGAAAAAAATGACCTATCCTAGGATTAGCTGGATTAGAACATTAGGGACCCAAGAAGGCTTTATGGTCAGACAGAGCAGCAGTTAAGGAGAGAATAGGGGCAGTGATGAAATGGCTGTTGGACAAGCAGAGACTGGAGGTAGGCAAAGACGGGCCTAAAGTTAGGCATATGACAGGTCTGTAATGTAAGACTCATATACTGATTCCACCAAACCCCTCTCCTTTGGTGGGAGTGGAATTAACATTTGGCACACAATGCTGAGATTGTTTCTCTCTCTCCAGGTTTTACTGTACAAAAAAATATTGCTGCCACTTGTTTGGGCACAGTGGGTGTCAAAAACTCAGTACACGTTTTATTTCCACCCTCTACACCCCTAGTGATATGCTGCCTGTGTCACAGGGTGGTTATGAGGGTTAAAGAATACATGCTGAGTGCCCAAAATGGTGCTGGGCCCAAATTAACTGTACCTATGTTTGTGGCTACTGTTAACTCTTGCCTGAAAACGTGAAGTAATTGTGACTGAAGTATAGTGCACCTATCAGAATAGTGTTCAGACAAAATGAGTGGAGACTGAAAAAAAAATCAGGTATGTGATTTTAAAAAAAGACTTATTGAGAAGGGATGTAATGATGACATGCTTTATGGAAATTTTTATATTAAGAATATGAAAATATGTAAAACCTGGTTAGAGGTAGGGTAATAACTATTCCTGATTGTATCTCCTGTATTGGGGAAATTGTTACTAATGTTCCCACTCACTCTCAAATGTCCTGGTTTGGATTTAAAATTACAGTCACTCTAGGTATAAGGGCAATGAAAATAAATGTGTAGTTACCAGAGGGGAAAGTAATGTTAGAATTTATTATTTCTAGGCTCAGAATAAAAACATCCTAAGGTCAGAGGAAATTTATGCATTTGATTGTTAAGTACTACCAATAATTTTAAGGAACAAAAAAGAAAAAGGAAATATGCCAGACCACTCAGCTCAGGCCAAAATAAATAAATAAATAAATTAATTAATTAATTTAAGGGGTAAATGGGATTCTAGAAGCCACAGACCAGGAAATTTTTTTCAACTTCTCTAAACTTCTGGAATGGACAGTTAAACAAAGGTTTAAGTCAGAAAGCCAGGCTGATTGTGAAATAACTGACGCGCTCCTCTACTATCCTCACTGTGACTGACAGCCAGAGCACCAGGTTTTACCCACTTCTTGGGCAATGGTTAGGGAAAGTTACCAAGTTTCCAAAACAGACCTAATCATACCCAGAGAAGAGTGAACACCACAGCTTTCTCGTTGGCTGCTATCCTCTCCTTTCTGGTCTTAGTACCAGAAAACCAAAACACAAGACACATCGTCACAAAGAATCCAGTGTGTAACCTTTTACCTCAATACCACATCAGCAAACCTACCAACATCTTACTTCCACAGTGAGGAAGAGAACAGTGACAGCCTCTAGTGAGCATCCTCGTCCTGGAGTGGGTCGGAAAGTAGAGCTCTTTTCATTCCCTGTCCAGTCACTTCCTCGAGGAGCCCTTCTGATCCTCAAGACCGCGCACCTGTGTGTTCCCCACGGCTAACTCTCATCACTTGTAGTGTCCCACTGTAATCACCTTTGTATTCGTCTCTTGATCCTTCACTCAACTTTCAGCTCCATGATGGCAGGGCAGTCTCTGGTTCAATCTTTAGCCTGGCAACAGTAATTAATACTTACCAAGTGATCATGTATGGTGTTCTGTGAACATTACATGAGATTCCTGTAACTCACCATAGTCTGTCCTTCCGCGAAGCTAAGCAAAGAGAGGTCAGATCCACCTTCCGGAGGGCACCCGAGTGTCATTCTGTTAGTTATGTGTTAATATCTCCAGGTCAGTATGCAGTTAGACTTTATTCTAGATCAAACTTTTAGGACCAGAAAGCCAGTTTGGAACCTAAGATAGAAGATGACTGGATCCATGCACACGTTTGTGACAAAAATCACCAGATAATTTAAACTTGTGAGTAGCGGAGTCTATTCCAATTACGGTGATCATTTTCCTTTATTCATTTGTTCACTTAATTTCCTTATTTACTATTTTAGTTCTTTTGCTCATCAGAAATTTCCTGAGCATTTTTCAGTGTATTAAACTGCTGGGAATACAAAGGTAGAGTTCCTGCTTTCCTTATGACCTGAATTTATATGGTTATAGGGAAAGGGGGGTAAATATACTTCAGGTTTTAAATTACTTTAAATACATAAGGAGCTGTAACACCACAGAGGGTGCCAAGTAGGCACCGAAGGATGAACAGGAGGCTTGTTTTTGGTGGTAGTGGGGATGGAGCCTAAGGCCTTCACAGAGCAACATTCCCAGCCCATTTTTCCTTTGGCTTTTGATAAAGGATCTCACTAAGCTGCCCAGGGTGGGCCTGAACTTGCGATCAGGAGGACTTTTCTAAGCCAGATAGAGGGAAATAGGAGCATTTTAGAGTGGTAATTTGTAAGCTGCATTGTTCCTCTTCCAGAACCTAAATCTTACTGTCTGAAGGCAGAGCAGCCTCCAATGTGTCAAGAGAGAACTTCAGTGCTTGATGGGAAGGCTGGGTGAGTTACCAGCAAACTAACAGTTTACCATTCTAAGTCAAGTACAATAAAATGAAACGGAAAATAACTTCAAACCTGTAGTCATCTAGATTTGGAGTATAATGATTATGACAGTGAACTAGTAAAAAGTCTCAAATATAGAAAAATTTTACAAATATAGTTTTATTACTTGGAAATACATACAAAAATTCAAGCACAGCTAAAAACAGTTGCTAAGCAGACGTCCTATTCAACCTGTTTTAATGAACATGTCATTTCAACATTAAACAAGTTAATTCCTGACACAACTTACTGTCTTCAGAGTCTGTAGATACTGGATTTTTAAATTGTAATTGCTTTCTTTTTCTACCTACTTAACTCCTTCTCCTGAATACAAACGACTGACATTTCAGTTTGGTTCAAGAGGATTGACTTTAGAAAAATAATAGAGCCATTAACTATAATTATTTCAGAAACTGGAATACTAGTCCATTTCCAGTCTTCTGTCACCTTATATTCTCCATGGTTCTCCAAAATTCCCAGTAGTTGTTAACAGAAAGCATTTACAACTTTCCAGTAGCGCTATGGGATCCAGAGGTGTGGACCTAACAGCCTTGAAATAATTTAAGGTGGCAATAGTTTTTTTCTTCCCTCTCACTTTTGCAATTTTATGTCACTTACTTTTGCCCAACTAGACTGCATCTCTTTGTCAAATAAAAAATAAAAGATTGAATTATTCTGCTTTTCCTGATTATCAATCCATTACACTACTTTACCCATCCTTCTTTGTCTTGATTCAGGCTTTAAAAAAGAAAAAGCCTTAGCAACTTTTGGCAAGAATTTTTTTAATACATTAAGCCCATTCTGAGCTTTACTATTTCAAACACTGTTTTGCATTTTGCGCTCCTGTGTGAAGCCTTCACTCTGCCAGCTTCCCCTTCCTTTGCACATGATCTCACGACCTCACTCCATGAGAGAGCTCTCTGTGAGGCACAGGAGATACCTATTCTTTCTTCTTCTTTGGGCTCATTACTTTAAAAAAAAATTAGAATGTCATGTAAAGAAAGTTTTCAGTCTTTATGATCCCAGTTCTCATGACTGGAACAACATGAAAACTGCAAGGAGGAGCTGGCGCAGGAAGGCTGGCTCTGGTTTAGGTTTTGCTCCCCAACTGTATCATTCAGTCTAGCACTGCACCCTCTCTTACAATAGCTGATGAGCCCGAGGCTGAGGATAGACTGAGTAAACTGAGGTGACTTCACTGCAACATTTTCTGATTCATGGCTTACAGACAAGTCTAAATTGTAAGACCAACATTCACAGTATTTTCTCAAACTTAAATATGAACATTCTTTGTTAAGAGATCTCTACTACCTATGATCTACGTTATAAATCACTCAGATTTGTCATACAGGCCTATGTGATACCTCCATTTCTCTCTCCAACCTCACACTTCCTCCCTAGCATGAGGCCTCCTTCGAGAACTTAACTCTCTAATGTGCTAGGCTCTTTTATACCTTCGCTCAGATTATTCCATGCATCCATATCCCGACCCTTTAGAGAAAATCTATTCATCTTTAAAAACTTAGAAGGATAAACTGCAAAGTGAAATCTTTTGAATTCAGGGCTCCTTTATACCAGTCACAGTAACTTGTGTCTTGATACCTGTAGCACCTGTTACTGTTTACGTATCTGTCTGATAGGACTATAAGCAGAAATTATGCCTTACTCATCTTTGTATCTTCTGTCACATACTGTAGCACCAAAAACTTGCCTTGAATAAATGTCAAGTCAAACTGACTTCTCCTTGACTCCCTCTAATCTTAGTTCAGTCCTTGGAATCCATATAGACACTGCAAGCCCTTCAAATGTCTGAACTACTCTGAGACCCAAGTCTTCTCCAAGAATAACAGCCTTAACAGTTATGTTTGAAAAGCTCTTTATTATCCTAAGCTTTTTTCATGGAATGCACTTGAGCTTGTCAATGACTTTTTGTAAAATAGGGCACCAAATCCCGAAGAGTACTGAGGACCCTCAGAGATACAATATATACCCAAAATTATTTGGCTTATTCATTCAATAAACATTTGATAATGACTACTGTGTCCAGGAACACAAGGGACTACAGAAACAGACAAAAAATCTAGTATCCTGCCTTCAGAGGCTTCACTGTCCAGAGGAGACCAGTAACAGCAGGGCTAGGCCCTGAATCCAGACCTGCACAAATACTAAATAATGCATCCTCAAACTCCCCAATTTTTAAAACAACTGTTCTCTTAGATCACAATGAAAACATATTTGAGTCCTTTTTCATAGAAATTACTCTTGAGCTAGCTCTCTGCAACCTAGTATTTGAGCGATATCTCCTATTATTTTTTCAAATCCAATTACATGATTATAAATACATTCCAGTTGAGTCAATGCACTGTTCTGGTCTTGCGTTAGCTTACTGTTTGACTGTAAATTTTCATTGTGACCTCAGATTTCGTCCTTCCTCTCACTTGAAGATTGCAACTCTGATGTCATTCAAGTTACTGATTAAAGTTTCAAAGAGAAGAAAAACAAAGGCCCAACTCTAGAAAGCTCCGACCTGCCTTTTAAGTCACATTTTGATAAAATATTGTAAACATGCCCCATCACCTTATTAACCTTATCACCATATTATTCTGAATGAAGAGTATAGAAACTATGTACAAGCCATGCATAACTAAGAATTATAGGCTGGTTTTTAAAAATAACAATTATTAAATATCCATTATAAATATTCATTTTATTTTAAAAGGGTTGGAAGATGGTACATATATTACACACTACATATAATGGCACATGTCAACCTTTTAAGCTTAAAAATAACCTTTCCCAAACTGGGATTGAGTTATACCCAAGTACAAAATGACCCTTAGCCTATAGCACCAACCCAGGCTCAGAGGAAAGCCAATTTGAACCTGTCTGTCCTCTGGCATTGGGATTCCTGATACGACATCAAGGGTCCTCTCCCTCTTGTTCTACTCCCTGGCAGTACTGAGGCCTGACACAGGGAGTGTCTGACTGTACACTGCAGGCCTGGGAAATCAGGGAATCTACAGGGGAGAGGATCCTCTAACAGTTTTACAATGGAAAAAAATTAAATATGCATGTCACTTATTGTCTTTGACTTTGATCTATAGAACTACAACAAAATTCTATAGGACAGAAGGAGGCTTGGAGTTAATGAAAATAAAAATTTTCTGCTGGTTTTTCTTCTTGGAAATTGAAGTCTTATGATAGGAGAAGCCTTAAAAGTCACTTAGTTCAATACTAGGAAGCTACTCTGCTAGTGTTCTCCATTTCCCAGATTTAGGTATAATATGTTCAAAGTTTCAAATGCCATCCATATGCCACTTTCTTAGACAAACACATAGAAATTTAATAATACTTTTCCTTAATTCATAAGGACAATTTCTGCCAAATGTTCTGGCTTATGGCTCTCCTCCTCTTCATAGTATGTTTAAGTTACACATTAAGAATCCAAAAACTACCACTATGGAATTCTCATAAGCAACAGCCAACCAATCAGTAAAACACAGTACACAGTATGAAAATTCTAATTTATTCCCCTCCTAATTATCCAGAATATATACTCCCTCAGCTTTGAGAAATGTGGTAATGAAAATGCCAATAGAACTGATCATACACAGAGGAAAGAAAGGAAAACACTTACTGCACAGGAAGCCGCCTCTCACGTCCTTCCTACTGGACTAGTGCGAGTTAATGGTATGTTTCTGGCAGTGTCACCTTTCACTTGATTTATAAAAATTTTACAGGACAGATTCAAAGTAAAGACAGGCCTCTGGTTTTTATTTTTTTTCTTTTAACCCTATCAGATTTTAAAAAGAGGCTATGTTAAATGACAATGCATTTTGAGTCGGGGGAAAAAAATTAAAAACCCAAAACTTCTTTCAGTTTATTCAAAATAAAAATACACATAGAATTATGAAAATATAGGTCTACTATTTCCACCATGTACGTTGATGCTGCTGCTGAAAGGCTTGCAAATTGTTTTTCAAGTTTTTAAAGCTCATCTCGATCCCTCAATAAAGTATACCTATATTCACTGGGTGCTAGTTTCTGGAAGGAGCTCTCAGGTGGGCTGCTTGCTACATCTTGGGCTTGCTACAAGAGAAAGAATAAAACATTGTTGTACCAACACATTTTTAATAGTTTACTAAGAGAAAAGATAAACGGTCTCTGCCTTACAGTTACTCTTAAGTCAATAAAACAATAACTGTGTGCCAAGCAAGAGTTAAATATAAAATCCTGCTTTCCGCATTTCCAATACCCTCATTCAGACCCTCCTGGGCAAGGATGCACACAACACCCAAATGCTTTCCTGGAAAATCCTGTAGAGGCACCACAAACCCTCAATCTTATAAATGAATTTTAAATTTTATAAATGACTGCTAAAGGTGCTTACTCTGTACACACTGCTCTTATGTGTCAATCACCGGGGCACCAGATACTATTAAAACTTAGTTGCAATAAGGGAAAAATATTTTACTTCTGTATTAACAGCAGACACATGGTCAAACTATGAACGTGATTTCCAAGAATTCTAAAGAAAAGACAATATGATCTGTTCTTTATAGTATGAGCTCTTCCGAGCAGATCCCATTGTCATTACCTTATTTTTACCTGTGAACATGGGTACACAGTGCCTGTATACTACATATATTAATATCAATACAGTCACATTAAAACCAAAAGCAACGTCTACAAACTTACCATATGACTGTCATGTTCTACTTCCCCAATACATTTCTAATTTTACTGAGTACATCTTTTGATTAATTAAGGTGAAACCATACTACTATCAAACAAACATTTACAGTATCTGGTGCACAATGAATATTATTACACAAAGATGAAAAAATGAATAAATAAAATGAATCTCTAATTTCAACTTAGTTCCTAAGTTGAAACATCAGGATTATACAATAGTGGTAAGCTACATCTTTTAACTTGACAGAATAATCAAGCAAACCATTGCTGAGAAAAATAATCACTTGAGGGTTACTTTCAATAACAATTTTGCCTCCTATATTTGCTTACTCACTAAAGAAAAAAATCTGACATTGATTTTCAAGGAAAAAGCATGTCATCGAAATCCTAAAGAGAACTCTTGAATGAACCTAATATGACTTTTCAATAAGAAAAAAAATCATTTTTTATTTAGTAGATTGTCTGAACAAAACAGTGAAATTTAAGTTTTAGATATATAAGATAGGAGGGATTTGTAATATATTATTTGGTTTCATTTGTAAAAGATATTATATAAATCCTAGCATATCAATATGCAAATTTAGGGCTGATTAGCAAAGCAGGAAGACAGAAATTACTTATAACAGCAGTCACAAAGTCAAAATAGTAAAATTCTCAAGTTTAAGTGTGTATGCATATACATATATTCATGTATGTATACCTATGTAAGAATATACATGTCTGAGGATTTCTATACATACATACTTAACAATACTACATTGAGAATTTATATATACAAATAATATAAAATTCTGGTAAGTAGTTGTCTAACATTCTAAATCTAAAATGGGAAAGCTGCATTACACCCTAATATTTACATTTCAACAATGCCATATTCATGAAGGCTCTTCAGTAAGAGTAATAAGTCATTACTTCCATTACAGTGCAGTCAAGTCTTCCAGTCACATAGTAAGGCTTGTCCAAAGCTAACAATATTTAACCAGCTTATAGCCAAATTCCATTGAGGCCATACCCAGACCATCACCTTAGATGATAAGGAATTACCATAATGTTCTGCAACTTTTATAAAGATCAAAATCTTAAAAAGCCATTTTAAAACAGTTATGTTTTCTATAATTTGCTCAGAATTTCTTTACAAAGATATTCAAGAGCTAAAACTCCAGCCTATGCAAGTCCTTCATATTCTCTTTGAAACTAACAGGGGAAGAAAAAAAAATGACTTCTCAGTGGAAAACAAACAAGATTCCTACCTCTCCTGGTGCTGTATCAGTTGGGTCAGGTCCATGGTGGAATTCTCTGTGCAGTTTTCCAGAATGTAAGTCAAATACAAATTGCTTGAGTTTTCCAGGAATTCTAAAACCAAAGTCAATAAAAATTTTGCATTTATTAAACAGCTCAAACAGGCTGACCTCTATTTCAACAACTCCACACGCACAATTTTTTTAAAAAAATTTTACCCACAATCCCACCAATCTTACCATAACTATTACAAACAGGTATATGTCAAACATTTTTATATGGTTGTAATCAGGGCACGTAGATACTCAGTGTTGTATTCTAATTCTTGCGCTTGTTTCAAATTTCCTGTTATCATTTTACAGATAAGCTATATAGTTTGTCAAGATGCTGTACTCAAGTTGCTCAACCACCTTTTACTGCTGGGCACTTTTACAGTTTCCACATATACACATATATTAGCATATGTAATTATGTATAAAACAAACTTAAATCTCCTTATTATGCAGTCTTATAACCAGAGCACAACTAAGACCCTATAACAAAAACATTAGCAACATTCAATCTCCACTAGCAGTTAAACTTATTGTCAGCCAGGTGACTTGACAGCCTTAACCTAATTTTAAGTATTTTGAAATGCAGGCTCTTGAAGGCACCTGCTGCCACTAAGTTCCAGCTTCATGAAATTCATGTGAACATTTTGTGCAATGAAGGCTTTGTATGTACATAAATGTGTGTTAGCATGTTTGTCTGTCTATTTATTGAGGCAAGGTCTTGCGCTGTATTCCAGGCTAGTCCTGAACTCACTATTTAGCCCAGCCTGGCCTTGAACTCATGGCAACCTTCCTGGTGCAGGGCTACAGGTGTGCGCCATCATGCCCAGCTTATGTGATGCTGGGGAATTGAACAACCAATAACGTAAGATAGGCAAGCACTTATGTGGCTGAGCTACGGCCCCAGCCCAGGTGTATGTGTTTTAAACACAGGGAAATTGCCTTACCAAGTGCTTCAACCTCCTGTGCAGCTTCACTGGATGTCTTAACACTGTTTTCAAAGCAAAACACTTCTCTCTGCTTTTAAATCAGCATTTGTTTACATCAGGAAGGCACTTCTGCAAGATTTTTAGTTATTCTGTTTTGTTTCAAGGCCTTCATAAACCCTTAAAGCATTCTTTTTATTTTTGAGACAGAGTCGCGCTCTGTAGTCCAGGCTGGTGCAGAACTCACTATGGAGCCCAGTCTGGCTTCAAACTCCTGCCTTAGCTTTCCAAGTGCTGAGTTCACAGGAATGAGCCACCACACCAGGGTTAGGCAGAGCTAGGGAATCCAACCCAGGGCCCTGCACTTGCTAGGCAAGTGCTGCAACCACGGTGCTGTTCCTCCAGTCCCAAGACATTCTTTAACTATGAAAAAAGTTTCCTCCTCTGGGTTCAAAATATTATGAGGAAAATGACACTAGGAACCATCACAACACCATTTTCTAGGACATTGCTCCTTTAGTTACCGACAATGTACAAGAAGATTTATGACACAAAGGCATGCACAGTAGGAGAAAAGACTACACCAAGCTCAGCAAATATACGGATCAGGCTTCATCCTTTATAATTATTTCCTTGAGTTGTATCCAATAAGGTAGAGTCCTTATATTAAAGAATCAGAGCTTCAGACAAAGTATGGGCAAAATATAACTATAAAACTTAAGCAAATTTTTGCCACTTGTCTACCTGTTTGAAGACTCGCTACCATGCTTTTTTAAATTAAAATTTTATTAATTTGGTAAGTAAAGGATATCTGCATTTTAATTTATGTTTCTTCAGAAATTAGGCCTTTTCTTTTCATTCCTTGTTTAAATTTATACTTCTGCTCAGATGAATCATCTGCCCTTTACTGGGCACTTCTGAAAACTCATTGTATATTTTAAATAGAAACTCTTTACTTTGTTATCTGCCACAAGAATTAGAATGTAGATTTACATACATTTTAATTCCTTGGGTAGAACTGACTTTTTAAATCATTTTTGGTAGCAAAGAATAGCTGGCTTATGTTAACATTACCAGCTTCTTTCTCTTTTATCCTCTCAAGTCCTGGAAGTGCTGTTTCTTCCCTTCAATAAATCCCACTGAGATGTACCAACCAATAACTTCATTGTACACCCATTGTGACTCCCCACTAGCTCCAATGCAACAGAGACCAGCAGGTGCCAAATGCACAGTTTCCAAATACAAATGACTGTCAGGTAGCTGTATTGACAGAATGCCTCTGAAAGGTTCACTGGTGGTGAAGTAATTGCACATACACCAGAGATAAACATTGAGAGATCAATTTAAATTTAATCTGACATCATCTACTGTCACCCATGGCAAAGTGCTGAAATACCTGCTCAACCCATCGAATTGCAAATGGTCTAAAGGCTCTGCTTGTTCATTTCATTAAGTCCAAAGACCACCACAAAACAGTATGAGGAGTGCTTGCTAGTAGAGAATTATTTATGAATGATTAAGTCTTGTATGTGACAAATTCATACAGAACACTCGAGAGGTGTTTTTCCCTAACTTGACTCCCCACTCCTTCTGTCAACAGATGAGGAAAGAGAAGCAATTGTGGGTAGAAGGTAAAGGCAAGGAAGATAATGAACTGATAGAGTAGAAAGAGATTCCCAAGTAGCTCTGATCCAGCATGTGGCCACAGACTGTCTCTCAATGAGGACGAATCAACAATCAATTGTCAAGAAAACAGACAAGGTAATCTGCTAAAAAGATTTTTAAATACAATTGTATTTTCACACTTCAGAGTGCAGTTAACTTTTATTCCCCTTCTGTCCATCCTTCAAACTGTCTGTCCTTCCTTCTTCCCTTCCCTTCCATCTGTCTGTCCTGAGGACTGAATTCAAAGCTCTTGCACCTGACAAGGCACAAATTTTCTAATCAGAATACCTAAGTGTTTCTTGCCCATTCTCCAAATACTTTGTTTATAGTTGTTTATTTTTAGGTAAGGCAAAATTTATACACAGTGAAATGCACAAATGTTAAATTTATGAACTAACTTTAACAAATGTATACAACAGAACTATTTTATAATCTTGGGATAACTGACTTCTTTAAGACTTAAGTTCTGTAAATTTTAATATATGCGTAGCAGCTTGTTAGCATCTCCACAACCACGTAAGACTACTCCAATGCCCCTTTGCCCTTTTAAGTCAGACCCCATCTTCTCCATAGTCCCTGGAAACTACTTATCTATTCTGACCTACTGCTATATACATGCTTTTTCTCCACCACACTACATTGGACATTCATTCATTTTCTTGCATTTGTATAGCACATTCCTTTATGTATTCCTTAATAGTTTTCTTTTAAGGATATACAACAATTAGTCACCCATTCACACATGCAGTAACATCTGTATACTTTCCAGATTTTGGTGACCAGCAACAATGCTACTAAGTATTTGTGCACAGATTCTGATGTGAATTATACTTCTCTAGAACAAATACTTAGTCAAATGGCAGGTGTATGCTGAACTTGTAAAGAAACTGTTGAACATTTCCTAAAGTGACTGTACCAATTTGTAATCCTACCAGCAACATGTGAGAATTCTAGGTGATCAATATCATTCTGAACACTTATTATTTTAATTCTAAGGGAATATAATTAATGACATCTTACTGTGGTTCTATCGTGTGTGTGTGTGTGTGTGTGTGTGTGTGTGTGTGTGTGTGTGTGTGTGTGTGTGTGTGTGTGTGACTGGAGAGCAGTCCGGGGCCTTCACACTGAGCTACATCCTGTCCCCAGTCCATATTTATTTTTCATACAGTCTCACTAAATTTATCAATTGGCCAGGCAGGCCTCCAGCTTGCAATTCTGCTTCAGCCTCCCACAGTGCTGGCAGTTAAGGCTTGTAACACCAGGCCCAGGCTAACTTGTATTTTCTAGTGACTAATGATGCTGGGCACTGTTCTCATGCACTTCTTTGCTATCTTTGTTTCCTCTTTAGATGTTAACACTATGTTTCCCTCAGCACAAGTTTTTAATTTGATGAAGAACAACTTATCAATTTATTCTTTTATAGATAATACATTTAATGCCGTAAGAACGCTTTAACTCCAGGTCATGATATTTCTCCTATGATTAATACTAAGGGTTTTCTACTTTTACCTCACCTTTTGCACTTAGATATACAATAAATTTCAAGTAAAAAGCAAAAATCAAGAAATCAGGAAAAAAGTATTCACCAGCAACAATTTTAAATCTGTTACGTTTTTCTTCATGACCCTTCACCAGTTTCCTACCACACTGCATCACTTACTCTTCTTCTGGAGCTGCAGCATATTTCTGGACTATCCTTAGGTTCTAAATTTACTCTCATTCTTTTCCTATCTCCATATAAATCCTTTCCCGCTAGATTTGGCAGAAAATCAATTTGATCAAACAGTGGGAAAAAAAAAAATTCAGAGATGTCACCCAGCTTCATTTACCAGTGGATTACTGGCTCTTCAAACATGGGCCACATTTACATTTACACTGCTTTTTATGTGAACTGAAAATGTCATAGTGTTAATATAGCATGAGGAGGTTAGGACTTTTTTAGAGTTCAATATACTCTTGAAGTGGATTCTAGCTTTGACACTGATGACTCAGTTTCTCTGAAGTAAGGAAGAGATCAACAAAGCACTGGTAACCTCCATCTCCTAATGTCCACCTCTGACATCATGGGGACTGTGTCCCATCAATCTGCTTTTTCACTCTCACTCACCACAATCATACTTCCTCCAGACAACCTGAGAAATGCTGAGTTATTAAGAGTAATAGTAATTACAGTAATTTATGGAAACTGCTTATCATTTAAGTCTTAATTACAACACAAGTACAATAACAATTATGCAAGCCATTAAGTGTGTCGAATTTAGTTTGCTGCATATTTTATTTGATTTTTACATTAACATCTATTCACAGAGGTTCAGTCTGTAGCTCACACAGCATGTGCCTCTTTATAATTGAAAAATGTTACAGTGCACAGTGCCTGTAAGGGGAAATCAAGCACCTGAGGGAGACATTAAAGGGGTAATTTATTTCAAAATATTCATATATAGTCACTCATCTCTTTCCCTACTCAAAAAACTAAACATCTGCAAGATGAGAAAGGCTCATTCCCACTTCTAGATTTCTTTGGAAAATCTTACTTATCTTTGCACCAGGGATAAATACAATGCTGCCAGCTGATGGATTAACTTCATTTGGCCAAGCACCCACCTCTTGGTCCAGTAAACCCTGGCTGGGGAGTAAACAGACTGAGTCACATCATAAAGAATATGGGTTCTCTGTAAAACAGTCACCAAACTGAGACCAAAAGTGCCAGAGTATTTTGAATCTAACTTCAGAATGGTGAGAGAAAAGACAGCCCAGCTGGAATTCCTCAAGAGTATTCCCTTGATACATAACACAATATTTTCAAGAAAAACACACAAAGGCAGGTATAGATTGGTTGCTGACAAGTACACTGAACCTGAGTCAGTATCTTCTCAACTTTCATAGTTTAAGTTTCCCATTAAAGAAAAGAGGTTTTAAAAACCCCACAACAGCCCTAAAGCTTATCTCCTACTCAAGGTGGAAAAATGAACTAATGAAATTCATATAAACACCACAAAGGTCAGTAAGGTCAATAGTACTTTACACACACACAACACACAGTTTCTCTGCCTGCCAGCTCCTCCCTCAGGCCTGGCCATTAGAATGTCTCTCTCCTAAAAAGCTCATTCTTTCAGCTTGAGTTTCAGCTTCAGAAAAGCAGTCTATAAAATAGTGAAAGAGGATGCTCAACTAGCGAATACAACCCCATCTAATACAATTATCCAATGCTTTCATACCTAAGGGAACTATATGAGTTCCCATTTAACAAAAAAAAAGTCTGCATATTAGAAGGCAGACCACTGAATAAAACTGTCCTCCTTTTTAAAGCCCAAAATAATCTTATCCTTTCAGTTTTCTGATTCCGCAGCAGTTTCTACGATGACTCTCAGCAGTTGACTCTGCCTGCCTCCTTTGTCAGTTAAAAATGAGAACTGGACAGCAATCTTTTGCTATTGTCACACACAGTCCTCAAGATACCTTCAAAAAAATGCTACACTTGTTTTTCTTCTCTCTTTCACTAAAGAGAAAGGTGATTCACTTTGCTTTGCATCTCATTCCCTTTGTGCTCTTATTTTGCTTCAGCAATTAGTCCTCCTCCCCTGTACCAACCCCACCTTGATCCAGTAGGGTGTGTCCCAGAAGCATGTTTATTTTCTTCTACTCCACGGAGCAGGGGAGCTAGAGCTGGCTTTCTTCTAATTTGGAACTATCCCCTGCTTTCTTTCCCTTCAGACAAATGTCTTACATGACTTTCACGCTATAGTCATTCTTCAGCTCACTAAGGACACTTACTAAGGACACTTTTTCGGTCAGGGCTAACAGATGTGTCACTTTTATCTTCTACGTCACAGTGCCTTAATGCTTGAGCATTATGATTATCACTGTTCTCTGGTTTTCTTTTGCCTGATTATTCTCGGTCTTCTCCAAGTTTTCTTTCCTCTAGTCTTCCCCTGGGTCCTGGGAACCAGCGATCTCCTCTCCATTGCAAACAGGCCACATATTAATCGAGATCACACAGTATTTCTTCCTATGCCTGCTTTATTTCACTTAATGTAATGCCTTCCAGGTTCATCAAGGTCATAAATAACAGAATTTCTTTCTTTTTAAAGGATGAACAGTACTTATGGCTGCATATATCATATATATCTGTATATACCATATTTTATTTATCTATTTCCATTTCATGGCTACTGTGAATAATGTAGCAATAAACAGAAGCACACATCTCTCTCTTTGGCATACTGATTTCATTTCTTTTGGATATATATACCCAATATTGGAGGTAGTTCTATTGTAATATTTTGAACACTTTTCACATTGTTTTTTATAATGCCTACAGTAATTTATATTCTCATCACTTCTTGGCCTTTTGGCTAAGATCAAATATTGTGGTTTGAATCTGGAATGTCCCCCAAAATCTCATGTATTTGAATGTTACAGATTATCTATGGAACCATGTGCTGTTAAGAGAGTGGGGCCTAGTCGGGAGGGGTGGATTACAGGCATGTAAATTGGATTATAGGGCAGTGGGGATTACACCTTCCACATCTGGATCCAGGAAGGGCTGATCACTGGGATGAGACCTGGAAGGATATATAACCTGCTTCCTGCCTTCCTTGGAGGACTAGACTCAACTTGCCTTGACTTGGCCTCCTGTTTGTGATGTCCAGGAGCTGCCTCCATCTTTGCCTCTGCTATGTACTTCTACTGTTGCTGTTAAATTGCCCAGGCTAGACTTGAGCTTGCCAGCCTCCTTTTTCAGCATCCCAGAGCACTGGGATTATAGGCCTGCACCATCACCAGCTTGGTTAACACTTGTGATACTTTGCTTTTTTTTTTTTTTTTTTTTTTAAAGACAGGGTCTCGTTCTGTAGTCCAGGCTATGGAGCCCAGGCTGGCCTCCAACTCACAGCAAACCTCCAGATTTTAGCCTCTTCGGTGCTAGGATTACAGCACAAGGATGCCTCATCATGTCCAGCTTGTATGTTGCTCGGGAATCAACTCAGGGCCTTGCTTAACCGCTGTGCTATTCCTTCAAACCCATCTTTTACCTTTTGGGTAACAGCCATTCTAACAGGCATGAGGTGAAGACTCACCATAGTTATAATTTGCATTTGATAATTAGTGATGTTGAGTACCTTTTCATATACCTGTTGGCCTTTTATGTTTTAAAAAATGTTTATTCAGATCTCTTGTCCATATATTAATCAGACTGATTCCTTTGGGGTTCAGAAACTTTTAATGAAATCTTACCTGTCTTATTTTTGCTTTTACTACCTTTATTTTGATGTCGTATTCGAACAACTATTACCCATAAGAATATCATGGAGTTTTCTTCCCTTTATTTTCATCTATTAGTTTATATTTTCAGGCCTCAGGTTTAAGTCTTTAATCCATTTTTGAGTTAATGTTTGTACAAGGTGTGAGATGAAGGCCTTTAACTTTACTCCTCTGCATGCATATACACATCTAGTTCTCCCACCCTTCCCCAGTACCTTTACTGAACAGTTTGTCCTTTCCCCATTATGTATTCTTTATACCTTTGTTAAAAATCGGATTTATTTCCAGGCTATCTAGTCTATTCATATTCGGTCAATTTTTTTTTTTTTTGCATTTACATTTATCAAGGATATTCTTCTAGTGTGCTTGTCTGACTTTTGTATCTAGGAAATGCTGGTCTTATAAAATGAGGAGATAAATATATTCCTTTCTTCAGTTTTTGATAGTGTTGGGAAGGACTAGCAAGGGTCTTTTAACTATTTGGTAGAATTCATTGGTGAATCTATCAAGTCTTGGGCTTTTGAGAGGGGACTTATTACTGATTAAATCATTTTACTCATTAATGATATGCTAAGATTTTCTATTTCTTTTATGATTTGGTAGGTGTGTGTCTAGTCATTTGTCCATTTTTTCCAGGTTATCAACTTGTTGACACATAACTGCTCATAGTAGCTCTTATATTTCTGCGGTATCATTTGTAATGTGTCCTCTTTCATTTCTGCCTTTATTTGAATCTTCTTTCTTAGTTTAGCTAAAGGCTTTTGAATTTGTTCATCCTCTTAAAAAATCAAGTCTTAGCTTCACCGATCTTTCCTACTGTTCATCTAGTCTTTCATTTATTTCTGTTCTGATCTTTATTTCTCTGTTCTACTAACCTCAAGCTTAGTTTTTATTTCTATTCATAGTTCACGAGGTGCAGTATTAGATGGCATTTGAGATCCTTCCTTTTTATGTTCTTCAGCTCCAGAATTTCTGCCCAAGATTTTTCATATACATATACAGTTTCAATTTCTATCAATTTGTTCACTTATGATTTCACTGCATTGTTCTCTGGATTTTCTTGAGGTTGACTTAACTTCCTCAAAACAATCATCTTGATTTATCAGACAGTACATCTACTTCCCATATGTGGTCAGCTATTGTAAGATTACTGTATTCTTTAAATGGTTTTCATGTTTCCTTTTTAACTTGTTTTCCCATATTTCTTGTCTTATGTTGACATCCGCACAAAGAAAATAGTAGAACTTACTTCTCTCTGCAGATACAGGTTCCAGGCCAGCCCAGCCTCTGAGGCCCAAAACCAGTATTGAAGACTAATCTCCAAGCCCACTCTGCTCTAGCATCAGGTGAGATCATTCAGCTCTAGACTCCAAGTCTTCCCAGCAAATTCTCTCCAGACTGGCCCCAGGGCCAGGCCAATTCCAGTGGCTCCAAGCTCTGGAATGCCCTCTGTTGGCCCATATATCCCCCCTATATCCAAGTTCAGCACAGTTGATCTCAGTACTGAAAAAGACCCATGAGGCCAAGCCCTAGGACGGTACCTACAGAACCAGCTTTCAGGCCAGGCTCCTGACTTAGACCACTCTGTAGACCTAACATCTAGGTCAACACTAGCACACTCAGCTTCCAGGCTAGCACTAGATGATAAAGGCTCCAAGATAGTCCCAAAGACCCGTGGCTCCAAGCTAGCCCCTACAATCCTAGGCTCAATACGAGCCCAGCAGATGCAGGTTTCACAACTGCCCGGCACTAGTCCAGTTTTGGGCTGCAGAGGACTTAGTCTTAATAAAGTTAGAACCCTTAGTTCTTAGCACAATGACTGTCATATGAAGACCTAGGAAAGTAATAAGTCTTTGAGCAACAGGTGAAGAACAACTAAGATTTGATAATACTTTATGGTTTTTCATAAAAATCTAATTAGGAACGTAGCACCATCAACCATGTTTTTTATATATACAAAGAAGTGAACAGAAGTTAAGTGACTTGTCCAAGGAAGGACTAAAATCTAGGTCTCCTTATACAGATATACGACAGACAATTTTCTATTAAACAATCACATCTCTAGTGAAATATCTGTAAGTATATGCAATAATTTAGTCTGCAGTGGGACTACAAAATACCCTGTATGGACAACTTATTCTTTTGGATAAAAGAGGCATTTAAATGAAATTTTAAAAGAGAATCTCTAGTTTGAATTACTTAAATTTGTATTGCCTAAATTTTTTATGCATTAAGAAATATCACCATTTTTAATCATTTTATTTAACATTTCTGAAAGCTGATATTCAGTATCTTTAGTAGTTGCAAGGTTTCTGTTTATTATTACTATGAATATCTGAGAATAGAATCCAAAAGCTTATCCATTATAGGAAAAATTTGTAGCTGTATATCCTATCAGAAATGCCTAGTAATAGTAAACTTCTGGGGAACATACACATGATATTAATATTCTTGCTAGATGCAGCTAAAAGTGAACTGCTAGAAGACAAATTAGGCAAACATCTAAAAGACATAGGTGTAGGCAAAGACTTTCTTAATAAGACACCAAAAGCAAAAGAAATTATCCCCATTATTAACAAATGGGATTATGTCAAATTAAAGTTTCTGCACAGCAAAGGAAATTATCAACACTGTAAAAAGAGAACCGACAGACTGGGAAAAAATATTCATCACCAATACCTCAGATAGGAGGCACATAACCAGAATATACAGGGAACTGAAGAAAAGGAAGCCCCTCAAAATCAAAGACCCTATTGAAAAATGGGCAAAAGAAACAGGTAGTTCACAGATGAAGAAATTCAAATGGACAATAAATACATGAAAAGATGTTCAACATCCTTAGCCATAAGAGAAATGCAAATCAAAACACCATTAAGATACTATCTAACTTCAGAGAAATTGGTGTGTATCAAGAACACAAACAGCAATCAGTGCTGGCAAAGCTGTTGGGAAAAAGGAACCTTCCTGCACTGCTGGTGGGAATGTAAACTGGCACAACCACTATGGAAAGCAGTATGGAAGTCTCTCAAAAGACTTGAAAAAAACATCCCCTTTGATCTAGCAATACCTCTTCTGGGAATATTCCCCAAAGAGTTAAAAACAACACATAACAGAGATACATGTATACCCATGTTCATAGCAGCACAACTAACAATAGCTAAAATGTGGGAGACACCAAAATACCCAACAACAGACCAATGGATACATAAATTGTGGTATTTATACACAGTGGAATGCTACTCATCTATAAAGACAGATAGGTTGGAGGCTTTTGTAGGTAAATGGAGGCAACCTGAGACAATCATGTTTACTGAGTCAAAAGCAGACAGTGAAATATTGAACGGTTTCTCTGATATGAGAAACCAGATCACAATTATTTCATAAAACTCAATGTGGGAAATAATGGGAAGGGGGGGGGTGTTGTTGAGGGGAAGGATGAAAAGAGAGAGGGGAAGGATTTGTAACTTTGCCATGATATGTATGTACACAAAATGGTCAAGATCACTGTAAACTCTATGTTTTGCACTTACACAGATCAATAAAAGGGGAGAAAAAAAAGTGAAATGCATTATTATCAGTTTCCTTTAACGTAACCCACAAGTATAATCTATTTTCATGTGGGCTGGCAAAGACCAAAGCGAATGCAAAGTCAGTTTCTCATAGGACACATTTTTTCCCCAGAGATCCTAAGCATTAATCCCCAATCCCAACCACACCAACTTTGGTATTTCTACATGAATCTTACATAATTCTCACAGCCAGTTACCCAATCAACAAAATACTACTATTACAATGTAAGATTATAAAATACTCAAACAAGGATTTTAAATTCAATTATGAGGTGCCTATTAGGATTTTTTAAAAAGGCAAAGTTAATACTTACAGTACATCATTAAAGTCTCCAAAAACATACATGTGCCTAAAGCTGTCAATAGCTATTACAGGGCAGTCTGCTGGAGTTTTCTGTATATGCAGAAGAGGATGTCTAAATTTGTCACAATCTGCATGTAAAAAGTTTATTGTACCTTTGAAAGAGAATTTTGAGAGGTATATTAGAATTTTCTTAATTGTATTCTCTTAACATCTTACACACACACACACACACCCTGCCACCAACATTATATAAAGTAATACAGCACATAGAAACTAAAATATTTAGGTGTTAAGATTTTAGTTCTCAAGGTAAAGTTATAATTTCGTTAGGAATTACAAGAAAACACAAATTCAAGTACTATGGCGAATCTTTAAATGGGCAATCATCAGCTCTTCAGGTTACTCAGGTTCCGGCAGCAGGTTCCTAAAACTAATGAACCATGAGCTCTTCTCATACATCCACGTTCATTCCAGCTCCTTCCAGCTCTTACTACTTTTGACATAATAACATCCCCTATATATTTACCAGATGACTAAAAAATGTAGTTATACACATTGTCATTAGTTTATTTTCTTTGACTGAAATCCTTCCCTAACTTCAAAGGGAAAGATCTTTATACCTCAAATTTCTCTTTACTTTGGAGAAAGAGATCACTACCTCCTTTCACTTAGAAATAAATGAGAAAGAATCATATGGTATAAGCTCTCTTGGCAATATTTCTAGGAATGTGTACTGGGACATTGGCTTCTATTGGCTATACAGAGTGTTCCAAATAATACTCACCCATGACCCTACTGTTCTTGTTTTTTGATTATCTCTCTTAAAACAATCATGGCGTATAAAACAAAAACAAAAACACAGCTCTATATTATGTGTCCACTAATGCCTTCACATCTTCACATCTCAATGTAAATGTTAAAATAACCTGCTTAGCTTTTAACCCAGACATCTTTATGTGAATATGAATGTCATGACAGGGAGAAAAGAGAAAAATAAGAAAAAGGATGAAAATAAACACCTTAATCTGTCTACCTTTTTCACTTATTAATTGCCGGGCTACTTCATTCTGGAATATTTCTAAACTTTCTGTATCCTCTTTCATGTGGAAGAGTATGAGAAAAGGTAGTCCTTCTTCTGTCAATTCCTGAAGAGAGAAGCATTCAATAAGAATTATCAGGCCTCTCCATTTAATTTCAGCTATTTTCTAGGAAAGAACAATTGTGGTGTCAACCCCTATCATCCAATAGTTGCAACATTCCGAGAAAAATAATGGTTTAATGGTGTAAATAAATATTAGCCAAGAATGAATTCACTTCCCTTCCCACCCCAGGACCCACATGCACTACTGTGTTGAAGGAACTGATCTACTTTGAGGGAATCACTGGGCTGGACTGTTAGTAACCAGCAATAGCAATAGAGGCGCAGCTTCAGTGACAGGCAGGTGAGGCCCTGACATTTTGTGATGATTACAGATGAAACTACACCAGCTCTTTATCAAAGCATTAATTTAGGTGTGGGGTAAACATGACCAGTTTTTCTAGTCTGCACAGAAAAAAGTACAAAAATTCAGTGTTCAAGCAATTAAACAATCTGATTTTCAAACTTACACCTACTCAGAGGTTTATTACAAACAGCATTCCACTTATACATGACCTACTCATGGCTGAAAAGTATTTTATTCAAGGTAAAAGATAAAAACCTGTAATATCAACTTTAACCAATATACAATTTATCTGCACTATTAACAAGTAACTGCTCCATATCTGTGTAGTTTTACATACATCTATATAACACACAAATAAGCATTTTGAACAGTAAAAGTACTCTATTAAAATTCTACTATTATTATTGGAAAGTACAAGAAATATGATGGCTAGACAGCATATCTTAACCATTTATTCTTAACAAATGCTAACTTCTGGCTCGTAAAAGTCCAGAAAGGGCTTCATAACACAATTCTTTCATTAACTATCTTTTTTTTAAATAATCTTTCTAATATAGCTCTCTGAATGTATAAGTACAAAGCAGAAATGTCTTTTACTCTAAATAAACGGGGATATATCTTCAAAAAGTTTTTTTTCTGATTCCAATCCCTACGTTTTAGCGTTGTACTCGTTTACAAGATCGATTTTCTTGTTACATTTACCTTTTTTTTTTTTTTTACTGGAGATGTAAGTTTTACCCCATACAATTTACTATTTTCAAGTATATCCTGTGTGATTATATTCACAAAGCTATGCAAACAACATCAATTCCTGAACATTTGCATCGCTCCAAAAAGAAATCCTGTATCCATTAGGCATTCCCTCCCCATTTTCCTCCCCTCGGCCCTGGCATCACATTAATCTCTGGTAAATGGTTTAAAATTTCATATTCATATTTCATCTCTTGGGCTCATATTCTTCCCTTCTCCCACTCCTCTGCTGATGCTACACTCCATGTTCTGTCTCTGGGCCTCTTAGCTTCTGCCTCGGAACCTTAATCCTATTGCCATGATTCCACTCACCAGCTCCACCTGGCCCCTCAGCTAAGTGTACAAGTGTAGCTCCAGTTTCAATGTTGAGGATTCCAACTGCCTGCATAGTATTTCCATATCAAAATCTCATCAGCACATACATACATAAAACAAGTGTACACCCCCCTATTTCTTCCCCATCATCTTTGTCACAAATTCTCTTTGCCTCTGCTTTATTGTGTTCTCTGATTCTACCCCACCCCTAAAGGTAGGACTGAATATTCCTTTTTAAACTCCAAGAATATTATCTAAGTATGTCTCATGTGGTACAGGGCATGCTTTTAGTTATATAATCTGTACAGGAGATGTGCTGAATTAAAAATCTCTTGGAGACAGATAATTATATTTCAGCCTTCCCTGTTCATAGATTTTTATACACAATAATATGTGATCAACATCTGACGAAAAATGAAGAAATGCATTTACTGAGTAAACACTGACAAGGAAGGTTCAGCAGTCACCTCTGAGAAAATTTCAAAGCTAAGAAATTTAAATGTACAAATTACTTTATTAGAAAGTATATGCATGGATAAAAAAACAACTCATAGGAAGCAATAAGGAATGCACGAACAGTTCAAAAAGTATATATATGTTATGGTTTGGACCTGGAGTGTTCCCCAAAAGTCTCATGTATCTGGATGTTATAAAATACCCATGTGTGCTGAGAATGGGATCTGGACAAAGAAGGCAAGTGCGGGGTCTTGCCCAGAAGGGGCGGATCACTGGGGTAGGGCCTGAAAGGACAGCACCACCTTTCCTCCCTTTTCTTGGCTCCCTTTCCACCATGCTATCAACAGCCTGTCTCCTGCTGTCGCTGCTACTAAGTGCTTTCACCACATGGGTACTGCTAGCCACCCTGTATGGACTGTGACCTTCTGAAACTATGAGCTAAAATAAATCTTTCTTATGTTGTGGATGTTGGGCAACCTATTCCAGCAAAGTAAAAGTAAGACAATGCGTCACTTAATTTGCTAAAGTCAAACATTAATATAATCACTGGTAATTTATGCTTCCTGGGCTTCCAAGGTTGCCTGTGTTAAGACCAGTCTACTCTACCAAGCAAATATTAAAAGACTGAGGAAACAGAAATCAAGACAACCAAATTCAACAAAAACAATATACTATACAATATAAAATAGAAATATTTTCCTGTAGTTTAAACCACTTATGGGTGGTTGGTAATAATAGTAATAGTCAATTAAATGTTTCAACTACTTGATAGGACAGAAGGAAATGCTGTGTAGTCAAGATACTCTAGGGAGCTGGCGGAATGGCATAGCGGGCCCTGAGTTAGATTCCCCAGCACCACATAAAGCTGGGCGTGGTGGTGCATGCCTGTAATCCCAGCCCTTGGGAGGATTGTTCTGAGTGCAGGCCAGCCTAGGCTACACCAGTCAATTCAGAATCAGCCTGGGCTACAGAGCAAGAACCTGTCTCAAACAAAACAAAACAAAAACAAAAAACAAAAAACCAACAAAAATAGTTCAGTTTTAAATCTTAAAACTACATTTTTGAAACTATTTGTAAAAGAACTGCCATAGAAGGTGAATAATATAACAAATTATTAAATCTCTAAATCAATCCTCTGAGCAATTTGCTAAAGTTAAACACTACCACAGAAGCTGGCAATTTCTATTTCCTGGGCTTCCAAGTTTACCTGTGTCCATACCAGCAAATTTCTTAAATAAGTAAAAAATGTAAATAATTCAGCCAATCATACATTAAGCATAAAGAAGTGGGAAAAGAGTCAGGGGACGTTTCATTTGTTTGATAAACCATAAGCAAAAAGAGACTAATCCATCATCGTTGTCAAAATCAAGGATAAGTTCAAAATGAAAAAGACTAAGAATAATAATTCAATTGTTTATCTTTCTTTTAGGCCAGACAGGAACCAAAAATAAAGAGGAAAATTTTTAATGGCAAAGGACTGCTCACTATAAAATTAAGTGCAAAGCACTAAAATAAGGATCCTTAATCAATGTGCGTGTATCAGATTCACCTGAGAGGCATTTTCA
The DNA here is from genome assembly GCA_004027205.1 of Ctenodactylus gundi. Lineage (NCBI taxonomy): Eukaryota > Metazoa > Chordata > Mammalia > Rodentia > Ctenodactylidae > Ctenodactylus > Ctenodactylus gundi. The sequence goes on along the minus strand of PVKB01000207.1, from coordinate 373,892 downwards.
AACTGTAATAACTACTGCTATCATGAGAAATACAAGAGGTATTCAAGACTGGGAAAACAAAGGCATAGGTCACTGGCAAGTATTACGGAAATAGATATAATACAGGCATGTTTGTGTACAATTTTTACAATAAAGTAACACAATGGGCAAAAGAAGCTTGTTCTTTTATACATCTAAAGCTAAGTAACACTATATCCTAGAAAGCTCATACCTCTCCATTTTCAAATGTTATTTCTCGAACAAGAGGGACACATTTATCTTGAATCCAGTTGTAAGTCAGATCAAAATTTGTCATAGATCCCAAGTACACCATATCTGGAGCAGAACGCTGTTATACAAACAGGAAAAGAGAATTAAACAAATCTGAACTGTGCTGGCAAAAGCACATTTGTAAAATTCATCTAAGATCCTAAAAAATCTACAGGAGATATAAAAGATAATTCTGTGATTATCAGGAAGTTGGTAATCGATTCTGTGAGACTAAGCCTTCTACATTTTCTTGCTTTAAGTCAACTTATCAGTATCTTCACCAAAGAAATGAAAACTATTGAAATTAATAAATTAAACTATTCTTTATAGTTGAAAATGTCTAACAAAAATGTGGAAAGTGAAAAATGCTTGAAAAAGACAAGATGCTATATAGATCCAAGGCATGGATATCTTCAATATTAATTACCTACAGATTAGTTCTCCCATTCCCTTAAAATCATTATTAATACGAAGTAACGAAAATGATAACAGAAATGATAGTTAACATGGGCATTAAGCTGTGTTGAGCACTGCTATAAGCACTTTTTTTATGTGTTGATTCATTTAATTCTCCTAATAGACCTATAAGGCAACTACAACTGTCACCATCCTGTGTTTTTATTAATGAAAATAAAGTAGAGTGCTAAGAAACTCTCCCAGGGTAATACACCTAGAAGTGGCAGAGGTGCCACAACAGAAAGAACAGCAACAACAAAAACCCCAGCTAGTCTGACACCAGAGGTCATGATCCTGAACAGACCACATTAAACTGGGAGAAACTATGGGATTCTGATACCTCATGGTGATAATACTATGTAAGCTATTATTAAAGAAATGCAGTTGCAGAAAAATACAGGCAAATATTCATCTTCTGTGGTTTTCACATGGCTTGGGTGCTTCCCCAAGAGTTAATGAACTTCTAGACACTCAATGACAGCGGGCCAAACCTTACACAGGTGAAATGAGGTAGAAGGTAATTAGGATACTGAGGGTACAGCCCTCAAAGGGTGAATTAATGTAGTTCTCGAAGGACTCACTTAGCCCTTGCAAGAGTGATTTTTTTTTTTTCAAAGCAAGAAGGGCCCTGTCCTTGTTCTCTGATTTCTTATCTAACTCATGTTATACCTTCTATATGAGGCTATTCTGTTTTCCACTAGCCCATCATGTGACTGATCATGTGGCTCCCAGACTGAATGCAAAATAGAAAGGAAAAAAAGGCCTGACAACCAGAGGAACTCCAATCCCAGCTCTAACTTAGCATGCCTGAGTAACTATGCGCTTCTATGGCCCCATTTCTGCTTTGAAACATTTGAATAGCATGAGATGATGCTTCAAAGTTCTTTTCTAAAGTTCTATGACTCTACAAACATAAAATATAAAACTGTACCTTATGCTATACATGTATTTAGATATCCTGTAAACTCAAGGCTATAATCCCAGCTACTTGGGAGACAGGACAATCACAAGTTTAAGGTCAGCCTGGTAACTCAGTGAAATCCTACTTCACAATAAATTTTAAAAGAGGCAGGGATATAGCTCAGGAATAAAGTACTTATCTACATAAACAAGTGAATGAATATTTTATTATACACACTAAGAAACAGTAACTTACTCCTGGTGGCTTATAGATTATGTTGTCTCCACTGTATCTTTCTGGTTTTGAAACATCCCTAATAGGAAGAAAAAAAAACAGTAGTAAAATACTCTTTTTAAGAAAAGCACAAGCAATAATATACCCGAAGAAAGCAAAATGACCTACGTATCTTATAACTTATGTATTATGAAGATTTAAAAGAACATATTTTTCAGCATTTTTCCATTTTTAAGAATATACTATACACCAAGGAAAAATATATTTAAAGAAATATTTACTATAAAGCAGGCTTTTTAAAGAAAAAATTTAGCTAGCTATTCTTGTAACTAGGATTTTTAAAGTTTGAGTTGGCAGTTTTTGCACTAAAGCTGTTTTCAAACTGTTTTCTTACTATGGGTCAGGACATTAATTTGGTCATACTGCCAATAAAAAATAAAGTCTACCATTTGTTTGTAAGAATTTTCTCCTTCTTTTAAAAGCTAATGCTTCTTTAAAAAGCAGATGAAAATAGCCTATGTTGTGAAAATATAACTCTATAAAAAAGTATTTTTTGTCTACTACTGTTTCCTGTGCCTAGAATAGTACCTGGGACATAATAGGTACGTAATAACTACTTGACGAGAGAATTCTACAGCAAATTTTAAGTCAAACAGCTTTCTTTAAATAATTTTTTTTTAGATTAGTTGAACACTATCTCTATAGTTTCTGGCTAGCATAATCAAGGACACAGGGATGAAAAGTTCTATTACACTGATGACTAAAAGAGAAAGCACAAACATGTTCCATTCATTTATTCACTAATGACTTATGTGCTTCCTTTGTCCCACGTATGTCTTGGCATTGGATACACTAGCATAAAAAACACTAACAAAACCCTCCTCCCATGGAGCTTCTATTTGGTTAAGGAAAGAATGACAATGATTAGATAATCTATCTTGGATGTTTTTTTGAAAAAGTACTATAAGGAACAGCAAGTGGATAAGTAGAAAAGAACATCAGCTGGATGATGGTAATGCTACTTTACATAAGGTTACCAGGTAAGGACTTGCTGATGGTATGTCCTCTAGGAGAATTATTTCCAGACCGAGGAGTAGCAAGAGCAAAGGACAGTGGTAGACTGAGTCTGCAGCACATGAGGAACAGTACTGTGGCCCAGGCAACCAAAGAATAGTAATGCGAAAAGTATGAGGAGTATGAGGGGTTGAACTCTGCTGTCTACTCTGTAAAGTATAGATGCTACAGTTTAGATCTGGAATGTCTCACAAAAGCCTCATGTATTTGGATGGACCTGTGGAACCACAGGAGTTAAGAAGTGGGGCCTGATCAGAAGGGGCAGAACACTGGGGCTTGATCTGGAAGGGCAGGATTACTGGGACAGGACTTAGAAGGTATACACTGGCTCTACCCTTCGTCTCTCACTTGGCTTCTTATCTGCCATGCCATGAACAGCCTTTCTCTGACTTGGCCTCTGCCATGTGCTCTTACCACTGCTGGTCACCCATGGACTGAGACCTTCTGAAACCAAGGGCTACAATAAATCTTTCCTCCTTTAACTTGCGGATGTTCAGTATTCTGTCCCAGCAATAAAAAGTTAAGATAATGGATGTTCAATCCTTTAGCTTACATAAGTTGCACTGAGTGAAGAATCATCATCTTGGGCTTTAAATAAAATATCTAATATAATTAATGTAACCAAACTTCTGGGCTGTGGGCACAGGTCATGATTATACTCCTTGCCTAGAAAGTACAAGGCCCCAGTTTAATCCCCCAGCACTACATACTAGCTCAGCATGGTGGCACATAAGTGTAATCCCAGTACTCAGGAGGCTGAGTCAAGACGATTGCTAGCCTGGGCTACATAGCGAGTTCAGGACCAGCCTAAACTACACAAGGAGCCCCTGTCTCAAAAACCAAACCAAGCCAAACAAAACCAACCTACCAAACAAACACGAGCTAAACTTTCTCTTTTGTACTTTTTATTATAACATTAAAAAAAGAAGGCAACCTCAACATAAAACTAGTGGGATGTTCAATCTTGGTTTGTGAAATTAATACAACAAAAAATGGAAAAAATTTCATAATGGGGCTGGAGGAATAGCTCAGCAGGTAAACAGCTTGCCTAGGAAGTTCAAGACCCTGAGTTTTATTCCTCAGCATCATGATCATAAAGCCAGGAGTGGCAACACACACCTGTAATCTCAGTACTTGGGAGGCTGAGGCAGGAGGATTGCAAGTCTGAGGCCAGCCTGAGCTCCACAGTGACTTTAGGACCAGCTTGGACCACAGAGCAAGACTCTGCCTCAAAAAAAAAAAAAAAAAAAAAAAAAAAAAAAAAAAAAAAAAAAAAAAAAAAAAAAAAAAAAAAAAAAAAAAAAAAAAAAAAAAAAAAAAAAAAAAAAAAAAAAAAAAAAAAAAAAAAAAAAAAAAAAAAAAAAAAAAAAAAAAAAAAAAAAAATCTCATAACGTTTTAGGAAAGTTTACAAATTTGTATTGGGCTACATTCAAGCTGTCCTGGGCTGCATGCAGCCCATCATTTGTGGATTGGAGAAGCCTGCTCCACAGTGATCTTCAAAAAATAGCAGTAATGCTTGCAATAACACATATACACAAACACACAATATAAGAGCACTAAGGGCAAAACACAAAAGTCATAAGATGGGAAGGAAGTATCTGTGCCCTATCTAAGATAGCTACTAGAACTGAGTTTAACAGTTATGAGCCAATAATAAGACAGAAATAACACTGCACAGAAGTCAAAATAAGGCTGAAATAACCTCCAATGAGAAGAGAGGATCAGGGACAAAAAGCAAAGAATGATTCCATTGGGAGACAAAAAGAATAAAGGAGAGAAAATAAAAAAAGACATAAAAGGAACAAACTAGAGGAAGTTGATGTAAACACTGTGAATGACACAGCAGAGAAAGAAAATACATGAGTTTTATGTGCTTTTGAAAAAACTGAAGAGAATAAGACTGTAAAAAGGCCCCTGGATTTGGTAACTAAGGCATAATTTTGTGATGGGGCAGAGAAAAATTTCATCAGAGGGATGAAGGTAAAAGTTAGGTTCCAGAAGGTTAAGAATTCATTAACCAGTTATATTTTAAGAAAATCAAAGTAGCCAAGCCTAGACTGTTCTTTAAAAATTGTGGGAATGACAAGAAAGAGTTGAACTTATAGCTCAAGATACAAAAATGACAAAGCATGGTAGCATATACCTATAATCCCAACTCTTTTTTTTGTTTCTTGAGGCAAAAGGATCAAAAGTGCAAGGCCAGCTGGGTGTGGATGTGGTGGCAATATGCCTATAATTTTATTTTTTAAGAAAGGATTAAACCTAACCTGGGCAATTTAGCAATTTAGTGAGACTCTGCCTCAAAAATTAACGTTAAAAAATAAATAAATAAAAGGCTGGAAGTAGTTCAGTGAAAAGGCCCTGCGTTCAATGCTCAGTACTATTAAAAAATTAAAAAAAAAAAAAGCTGCAAAGCTAGCCTAGGCAGCTTAGCAAGACCCTGTCTCAAATAAATAAATAAATAAATAAATAAATAAATAAATAAATAAATACAAAAGGCTGAGAATGTAGCTCAGCTGCTACCTGGGTTCAATCCTCTACTACCACATAAAAGAAAAAAAAAAAAAAAGTCGGACAGAAGAGCAGGGGAGGGGGAGGAGGGAAAGAGATAACAGATAAAAGCATTGAGTCAGGAATGAGAGACGCATGTTTCCAGAAAAGGAAAGCAGTTTATGAAAAAGGTCAGGGTAAAAATACAAGCAAGCAAGGACAACTGATGGATCAAAGCTCCAGAAGGAAAGCTTACAAGGACACCAGTGGAGAGTTTAACCTTAGGAAGAAAAATTTCTGATCTGAGATACAGCTTGATGGTAGAAGTTACGCTTAGGCCAGGCTTTGATCCCAGCACACACACACACACACACACACACACACACACACACACACACACACACACACACACACACACACACACACACACACACACACACACACACACACACACACACACACACACACACACACACACACACACACACACACACACACACACACACACACACACACACACACACAGTTCCTTTGAGAGAAGGACGGTATTTGGAAAGGACCTAGACAGATAGATGAATCAAGATATAGAGGCTGTGTTCCTCAAAAAAAGAAAGAAAGAAAGGTGTGTTGCTATAGTTCAGAAGCATTTTCACGTGGCATAGGGTGTTACTAAAGAGCTGAACAAGAGCATGAATAAGTTCAATAAGTCCATTCTCCTCTTACTCATATTCTTACACAGAATACATTATAGAAGAAAGAACAAGTTTTTAAACCCTTAAAGAGAACTTCTGAAATAGGTATAAAGACTAACTGGTGATGTTAGAAGAACTAAGATAATCATCTTCAGAAAATGACCAAATATAATAATTATATAACATGGCAGCTAAGCTGACCCATGGGTATGTTCTAGATTACAATACTTACCCAAACGCAGAAAGGAAGGCACAATCATCATGCAAAATACTTGCTACTCTTTCAAAAACTTTATAGTTGGCTGAATCCTTTTGTTCAAAAAATCCAATGATACTTCTTTTGCTGCGCTATAAAATGAAGCATCCAGTTATTTTGTAGACATATATTTATATAAAATATGTTCATGTTTACCCTTATTCTGATTCCAAAATTGCCCTAGGTTTTGCTCAATTACTCATAACTGAAGCATAACCTTCAACACATATTTAGCTTTATACTTAGTACAAAATTACTAAAGATACATTGGGTTGAAAATAATATTAAGTAGTTAGAAACATTTCTTTCTAGCATCTTGTTTTAAAATTCCAAGAAATATACCTATTTAATCAGTGAAGATCTTTTTCTTCAAAGGTGACAAATTCTAAAACTGTAAAAGAATACACTGACTCATTACCTGTGAATGTTTTTAGACTCCTCCATGAGTCTCTCATACTCCTACATATCTCACTGTACATGCCAAAAGCTAAAAACTCACCCCTCTCTACCCAGGCCATTTCTCAAGTATATGTGTTCGGGCAGCACCGTGGAGGTAATGATTTTATCCAAGACAAAACGCCGCTTGGAAAGTTCTCAAGCCCAGTGTTTCCCCTCTAAAACAAAGGTCACAGCATGGGCAGGTATGCATCCACCGGCCCCTCTGTATTACCTCCAAAGGACTTTGGGGAAAAAGGAAATAAATACGAACATGCTCACATTGCTTGCTGTGATAAAAGCAACATAGTTCTTTGTCTCTGACCCGGGAGCCTTGTGTCTTCTCACAGAATCTATGAAATGGTTACAGGCTACTTTATAGCAAGTAAGTAATATAAAATCAAAATCTCAAACTTGACTGTGACAGTCAGCTATTGTGATAAAATAAATTCAAACTCAATTGTTTTTTATTTTATTACTGTGTGCTATCTTAATACTATTAGGTGTCACTGAAATATACAATGTTTAAATTTTCACAATTGCCATTAATCCCCCTGAAAATAATTCCATCTTCAGACACACTTATTGCAACCATTCTTGCCACTTTCTGAAACAGTTCTTTAAAAATTCCTCTTTATTTGTCCTTTAAACTCTGTTTAAAAATATAGTGAATGTTCCTGCCCAGTGTTATCCAATGGAAAGGCAGGTTTGTTTAAAAAAAAAATGGTGTGTCCTTATTCTCTATATCTGTACTACGTGACTTGTGGCTCTTCTTCAAAATGACTATGCATGGTAAACTTTTTAATTGATTCTGATCTTTGAGGCAGCCACAAAAGTGCAACTGAAGACACTCACAATGGAAGACTTCTGGAACTGCTCAGGAGTTCAAATGCATGACATACTTAGTGTAGAAAAAGAGGGATCTACTAAGTTTATTATGAGGGGGTTATCCTAGAGGATACCAAAACTTGCATAAAAATTGATATCAGCGATTAAAGCAAATACTGTGTAGGAAGATTTGGAAATTTAGTATGCTCACATTAACTTCTATTATAACTCAGGCTCCTTTTGATCCCAATTAATTCAAATAAGGTCAAGCTTACTGTATGCTACATAGCTTATACAGATATTCAGAAAAGTATTAGCATTTCCCTTGAAAACTAATTTAAGAAAAATTCATTCACTAAGTATATAACCAAATACAGGAACTAGAGGTGAATGTCCAAATTCTTTTTTGCATTAAAATCTGTTTACCTTAAAGAGGAAATGTTCTTTTAAAATACTCAAAGTAAACTTACATCAAGATTGGTGATTTCTTCCAAGTTCTGCATTTCTTGAACAGGGTCACTTTTTTGTTGCCTGATGTAATCTGCAAGTGCTTTCACTGATCGTTGACCCCTGTATTCTCTCTTCATCATCATTCCATTACGAAATAATTTGAGAGTTGGGTATTTGCTTATCCTGTATCTCTGGGCTATATCAGCTAAAAGAATAAAAATGTAAAAATTGTTCACCTCATATGTGGTCAGGATAAGAACAATAGCCCAATAGCCAAAAATTTAATGTATTCTAAATTAATTAGTGGGGTATTTTTTGGCTCATCTCATTCTTTTTCAGTGAGAGAGGGAAAAATAACAGTCTTAACTTGAGTTTATATTGGTCAAAAGCCATATTCTGGACCTTACTGCCTGGGTTTGAATCCTAAGCTGTCACTTGCTGGTATGTGAAATTGTAGACTTCATAAACAGTTGTGCCTTACTTTGTCATTTATTACAATAATGATAATTTTTATCACATAAAGTTGTTTCATGGGGTAGATGAAAGCATATAATAATTATAACAAATGAATACTGACGATATGAATAGCAGTAATTATGCCTTATAAGGCATGAGACAAATGAAAATACATAAGAATGACAAGAGCAGCATATAACCTAGGGGAGGAAAAATAAAGTATATTATGTTAAATATTATGAAGCCTTTACACTGCTCAGGAAGAGGTGAAAAAACTTACAATATTTTTTATAAATCAAAGGTGCATTTCTTCTCTCCAAGATAGCAGTCAGAGAATACTTAGGTATTTTAGAAGTCAAAGATAGAGTTTGGTTTTCAGAAGAAGAGTTGAAGAAAAGCCTCTATAACTGATCTTACATAACATTCTGATGAACATGACAGATGATTTAAAAGAGGAAACCATGATTATTATTAAACTTTCTTAAACAGAAGGCAAATATGAGTAAACAAAAGGAAACATTGGTCACATATAAGGCAAGGAATACTGTTTTAGTCAGCAAATCAGAGAAATATGAAAGGCTAACACATTTTAATTTATACATATCTAACACAGACAATCTCTCTAGTTTAGGAGTTGTAATTTCCTTAAGACAGATAAGCAGTAGATGTATCAGATTTATACTCCTCTCTTTAACCTAATAAATTGTTGAAGGAATTATGTCTTTGAAGTGTTATAAAGATCATTAGTCCTATTACCAAGCAAGAAAGATTATGAAAAAATGACGGCCTCTTCAACAAATGATGCGGGGAAAGTTGGATATCCACATGTAGAAGAATGAATCTAGACATATACCCATCAGCATGCACCAAAATCAAATCAAAGTAGATCAAAGACCTAGATATTAAAACTGAAACAATGAACCTCTGGAAGACAAAACAGGAAAAAAATCTAAAAGATATAGGTGTAGGCAAGGATTTTCTTAATGACACCCAATGCAAAAGATATAGCCCCCTAGAAAGTTTCTGTATAGCACAGGAAATTATCCACAGAGTGAGAGAAAGCCAACAGAATGAGGGAAAAAAACTTTTACCACATATACCTCAGGTAGGAGGGTAATAACTAGAATATACAAGTAAATGAAGACAAACAGGCTCTTCAAAATCAAAGACCCAATTTAAAAATGGGCACAGAAATGAACAAGCAGTTCTTAGATGAGTAAGTTCAAATAGCCAGTAAATACATGAGAAGCTGTTCAACAGCCTTAGCATCAGATGTTGCAAATCAAAACATCACTAAGATTTCATCTGACCCCAGACAGAATGGCATATATCAAGAACTGAAATAGCCACCAGGGCTTGCAAGGCTGTGGGAAAAAAAGGAATGCTCTTGTAATGCTGGTAGGCTTGTAAACTGGTACAGCCACTATGGAGGGCAGTAGAAATAAGTATTCCCTTTGACCCAATGATACCTCTTCTGGGAATCTTTCCAAAAGAATTAAAAACATCATATAAAAAAGATATATGTATATCCATGTTCGTAGCAGCACAACTAACAATAGCTAAAATGTGGAAGACACCAAAATAACCATCAACAGACCAACAGATAAAAACATTGTGGTATATGTACATAATGGAGTACTCCTCATCTATAAATACAGATAGTTTTGAGGCTTTTGTAAGTAAATGGATGCAACTGGAGACCATCAACTCAGTGAAGAGAGTCAGATTCAGAAAGTTAAATATTGCATGGTTTCTCTAGTATGAGTAACAATATAGTCATTTTATAGAACTAAATGAGCATATGATAGTGGGAGTTAGGATGGGGAGAGAAAAGGAGGGACTGGATTGCAATTTTGATGCGATGTATCTGTGCACAAAATACTCAGGCTCAATGTAAACATTAGTGTTACACATATATAAGTGTGTATGTATATATGTGGAAAAAGTGTGGTATTCATAAAAATAGCAAGGTCAATGCGAGACAGGATAGTTCAAAAACGAACTCATACAAATATAGACAATATTTTATGGTACAAAAGACAACAGAAGCACAACTCAAAATAGAAGACCAAATGATAGCTTAGACCTTATCAAAATTTGAAACCACATCTTTAGAATCTCCAAACTGCTTTCAATATTGGTTGAACTAGACTGCAATCCCACCAATCATATAAAAGTGTTCCTTTTTCCTTACAACCACAACCACAAGTTATTTTTTGAGTTATGCAAGCCATTCTCACTGAAATGAGATGGAATCTCAGTGTTGTTTGTATCTGCATTTCACTGATGGCCAAGAATGAACACTTTTTCATGTGCTTGTTGGCCTTTTTGTACTTCCTCTTCTGAGAAGTTTCTTTTCATTTCATTTGCTCATTTTTAAATGGGGTCATTTATTTTGGAGTATCTGATTTTTGAGGGCTTTTTTTTTTTGTCATACTTGGCTCACTGACGTTTTTATATAAAAAAAAAAATACCATTTACCTCATACCCTGAGTTCAAAGTCAGCAGGTAGCAGACCAAGCACCTGGGTCTTCTGAGCTCATTATGGGTTTGCCTGCAGGGTGGCAGTATGAAGGAACACCAATCCAATGAGGTGTTGTCCTAGAGCACCAGTCAGGACTACACCGGGGTTGGGAGCTCTTCTCCAGTTGGCCCAGTCCACTCCCACCTTGGCAGGGCATCACTGTGGAAAGTGAGGTACTTGGTGGGGAACCTGCCCATCTGCCTGGCCAGCTGCAGGAGACAGCCGCATACCCTTGCCTACGTTGTGACAACAGCCAGGCAACACGCATAAGACCCTAGGTGCAGTCCCAACATTACATGGGCTCCCTGGTCCATCAAGCAGTTTTCTGAGTGGGGAGGGGATCCTGCCGTGGGAGAGCCAAGCAGACAGCTTTGGCAGGCCATTGGGGCCCAGGAGGTAAGCATCGGGGTCATCCAGGACCTGAGGCCTTGGTCCCAACCTGAGTGGCAGTGATGTACTGGACACCCCTGGGGCTGGGCTCCACGGCTAGTGCAGCCTTCAGCTCATCAGAGACGGGGACTGGGGTCACCTGCAGCCTCTTTACAAACTTGTCTCCATTTGCCTCAGGGGGGAAGATGTGCCTCACAACAGCCATAAACTCAGCCAATGCATCCTTCAGTTGAATATCACAGTGTTGGGGCCCGAATCAAAAGTATACACCACCTCTGCCTGCCTGTGGTGGGCAATGAAGCAGTGCACCAGCTGGATGATATGACTGGAGGTGTCTTGAGGTAGGAGATGGGTGGGAAGGTGTCAAGGCAGGTAGCATGGAACTGACTGCTGTCCTTCATGGTCAGCTGGTCAAAGCCCGGGAAGTCTTGTTCCTGGGTGCAGCCAGCCATCTCCTTCACATGGGCAAGCTCCATTGTCTCAGCCTGGAACTTGAGCAGGGTGCTGGTCTCCATGCTGGTCCGCCTGCCTGCTGTGCTGCCCAGTGGCTTCTTTGCAGGACTCACCACAAGGACCAGGACCAGGGCTCGGAGTACAGGCCAATGTAACTCAGGGGCCACCTGCTGGGCGACACTGTCCTTTCCCGGCTCTGCCACTCCATAAAGCCCCCATACAGGCTGCAATAGGCACTGCCGGAGCCCCGGTGGGCCACTTCTGAGAGGTTACCCTCAATCCCGTATACCCCGGCCAGAGTATATGCTAGGCAGGCACAGCCTTCAGCTGAGGAGGCCAGGCCCGCAGCCGTGGGGAGGTTGGCCTCCAAGGCCACACACACCTTGGAGCTGAGGCTTAGGGGCAGCGAGTCCCGGCCACCCACACTCCTTCTCTTCTAGACCATGTCACGAATCTCCCTGCAGTAGGCCTGGAGGCACGGCTGCCTCACTCACATCCTCTTCTTGGCCATTCAGCCAGATCCGATCCAATGTGAAGTCCTTGCTGATGGCTATGGTGGTGGTTTTTAACTGGTCCTGGTGCAAAGTGACACTCAGAGAGAAGTTGACAGGCAGGATCAGTTCCTCATCTCGCTTCCCCCAGTATCTGATAACCGCGATATTGACTGGAGAGGTACAGGTGACAGCTACGACGGATTTGTCCCACAGCATGGCCAGCAACATGGAGCTGCACAGCAACTCTAGCCACACCAGTCTTGAGCTTCCCAAAAGCTGGCCTGGCAGGCTCGCCCCTCACATGCCCTTGAGTTCTTTATATATTCCAAACATTAACCCTCCAGCTGGCAAAATTTTTCTCCTATTCTGTGGGCTGTCTCCTTACTCTGTTGTTCATTTCCTTTGCTATGCAAAACTTTTCAGATTTGTGTGGTCCAATTTTGATTCTTGCTGCTATTCCTTGTGCAAATGGCATTCAGTTCACTAAATTCTTTCCTCTCCCTATGTCCTTCCAGCATTTTACCTATTCCATCTTCCAGCAAGTTGTTTCTGCTTTTGTATCTTGCTCTTTAACCAATTCTGATTTTAGTATAGAGTGAAAGATATGAGTCCAGTTCATTCTTCTACATGTGGATACCCAGTTTTCCCAAAAATATTTGTTGAAGATAATGATTGGTTTTACCCCCTCTGTCAAAAATCAGGTGGCTGGGGGTGCCTGAGTTTGTCTCTGTATTCTCAATTCTGTTCCACTGATCTTCCTGTTTTGTGCCAAAACCATGCAGATTTAATCACTATTGCTTTGTAGTATACTTTGAAGTCTAGAATTGTGATTCCCCAGCTTTGTCCTTGTTACTAAGGATTGCTTAAAAAATTTCTGGGTCTTTTCTGGATCCATATAATTTTAGAGTTGTTTTATTCTAATTCTGTGAAGAATGCTCTTGATATTTTAAATGATATTGTGTTGAAAATAACAATTTTGGAAGTATGACCATTTTGACAATATTAGTTTTTCCTATCCAGGGATATCTTTCCATTTCTTAAAGACCTCGTCAGTCCCTTTCTCCAGAGTTTTGTAGTTTTCTCTGTAGAAATCCTTCACTTCTATGATAAGGTTTACACCTAAGTATTTAATTTTTAATTTTTGTTGCAATTGTAAACCAAACTGATTTCTTTCTTTTCTTCTCATTGGGTTCATTATTCATATAGGAGTGGTACTGATGTATGAGTTTGATTTTACAATACAGTACTCTGCTGAATTTGCTTATTAGTTCTAAGAGACTTTTTATGGAGTTGCTGGAGTCATAGATATTATTGTGGTTTGAGTCTGGAATGTCCCCCAAAACTCTCATGTATTTATATGCTAATGGATTGTCTATGGAACCATGTGCTGTTGGTTGATTGGGGTCTAGTCTGGAGGGGTAGATTACAGGCATATGAGTTAGGATTAAAGGCATGTAAATTAGGATTAAAGGCATGTAAGTTAGGATTAAAGGTGTGTAAGTTAGGATTAAAGGTGTGTAGTGGCCACACCTTCCACACCTGGATGCAGGAGGGACTAATAGCTGGGCAGAGACCTGGAAGAATATATATATATATATGCTGCATCCTGCCTTCCTTAGCAGACTAGGACTGGGACTTGGACTAGTTTCAACTAGTCTCATCTTGCCTTCCTGTTTGTGATGTCGTGAGAAACTGCCTCCACCTCTCTGCCTCTGCCATGTTCTTGGAATGGTACTGGCCACCCCTGGATGGACTGTGACCTTCTGAAACTGTGAGCTAAAATAAACCTTTTCTTTCCTAAATTTGTGGATATTGGGTGTTGAGTCACAGCAACAAAAAGTAACTAAGATCAAGTCATCTGCAAGTAGGGATATCGTAATCTTTTCCTTTCCAATTCATATTCCTTTCATTTCTTTCTCTTGTGTCATTGCTCTGGTCAAAAATTTGAGCATTATGTTGAACATTAGGGGTAACAGTAGACATGCTTGTTGTATTCCTGGCTTCAGAGCAAATGCTTTTCATCTTTGCATATGATGAACCATCTCTGCATCCCTGAGATGACGCCCATTTGGTTATGAGGCATGATTTTTTAAAAGTCATTGTTATACCCTATTTGTGGTGTCCTGTTGAGTATTTCTGCATCTAGGAAAACTGGCCTGTGGTTTCTTTTGTTGTTGGGTCTTAGCCTGGTTTTGATATTAAACTTATACTGGCTTTGAAGAATGACTTTGGCAACTTTCCTTTCTCTTCAGTTTCTTGAAATAATCTGAAGAGTATTAGCATTGTCTTCCCTGAATTTCTGGTAGAATTCTGCCACTAATGCATTGGGTCCTGAGATTCTATTCACTGAAGTGTGTTTATCATGTCCTCAATTATATAGCTGGCTACTGATCTATTCAGGTGTTGCATTTCTTACTTCAGTTTTGGAGGTTGGTATGCATTTAAAAATCATCCATTTCTTTTAGCTTCTTAAATTTTCTGGAGTACAGACTTCTGATACAACTTCTTATAATCATTTGGATTTTGTTGTCGTATTTTCAACTTTCTCATTTCTAACTGCACTGATACAGGCTCTCTCATTCTTTCGTGAATTTCGCTAGGCATTTATCCCTTTAAAGAACCAGGGATGGAGGAATAGCTCAGCAGTCAAAGCACTTGCCTAGCAAGTGCTGAGTACCTGTGCTTGATTCCCCAGCACCACATAAGCTGGGTGTGGTAGTGCATGCATGTAATACTAGCACCTGGGAGGCTGAGGCAGGAGGATTGCTGTGAGTTCAAGGTCAGTCTGGGCTACATAGTAAACTCAGAACCAGCCTGAACTACTGAGTGAGACCTTGTCTCAAAAACAAACAATAAAGAACCACCCTTTTGTTTAACAATCTTTTCTATTGATTTCTGTAGCTTCAATTTTGTTAATTTCTCCTCTGATCTTTATGATTTCTTTTCTTCTCTTAGTTTGGGGTTGAACTGTTCTTGCTTTGCTAGAGTCCTTAGCTGCATCATTATATTATTTGAGATTGCTCAGTTACTTTTATGTGTGCATTAATGGCAATGAATTTTTCTCTTAATAGTGTCTTCATGTGTCTCAAAGGTTATGGTTTGATGTGCTTCCACTGTCATTTGTCTCTGAGAACTTTTTTTGATTTCTTCCCTAATTTCTTCTATGACCCAGTATTTGTTCAGTGGTGTGCTATCCAGTTTTCATTTGTTTGTATAATATAGTTTCTACTGCTGTTGGTTTCTACTTTTATTCCACTGTGATCTGATAGTATAAATGGGATCATTTCTCTTTTTTTTGTATTTGTGTAAACATGTTTGTGGCTTAGAATATGGTCTCTTTTGGACAATGTCCCATGAGCTGTCAAGAAGAATGTGTATTCTGCTATTCTGCTGCTGTATGAAACACTATGTAGGTATGTGTTAAGCCTTTTTGTCCATGGTGTGGTTCAGATCTGCTACATCTTTGATTTTTTTTTTTAATCTAGTTGATCTGTCTTCCCTTCCCGGGAGAGTGGAATTTTAATGTCCCTCGCAATAACTGTGTTGGAGTCTATCTGTTCTTTCATGCCTAGTAGCTTCTGCTTTATAAAGGTGTAAGCACTACTGTTTGGTGGGTATTTACTATTGTTAACTCCTCCTGTGGAACTGTTCTTTTTAGGAGGATAAAGTGACCTTTGTCTTTTTGGACCAATTTTGGCTTAAAGTCCATTTTATCAGCAAAAAGGGTAGCAACTCCTGCTTGGTTTTGTCCACCTGCTGAATGGAATATGGTATTTCATCACTGCTCTTTTAATTTGTTTATCTTTATGGATAAGTTGGTCTCTTGCAAACAACACATTATCGGATTATGCTATTTATTAATCTAGTTTGCCATTCTATGTCTTCCAATGGGTGAGTTGAGTCAGTTGACATTAAGTCATAATTGTAGTCCAAGCTGTATCCTATCCTTGATAATCTTTATTTTTTTCTGACTTGTTTATTTCAATGTTATCTCTGTTGACTGTATACCTGGCTCGCTTTCTTTGCTGCACTTAAACTCCCTATCTCTACTCAGCAGGCCATTAGGAATATTTTTTTGTAGTGGCTTAATAGTCATAAATTTCTTCAAGTTTTTTCATGGAAGGTCTTTAATCCACTGTCAATTTTGAAGGACAGTTCTGCTAGATATAGGTGTGTCAGTTAACAACAGTTTCCTTTCAGGGCTTTGAAGATTATACTCAAAGCTATTCTGGTTTTTAGTTTGTGTTGGTAAGTCTGTTGTTGTTCTGACAGATTTGCCTGGGTAAGTTACTAGCTCTTTTTCTTTGACAGCTTTTAGGATTTTCTCTTTGTACTGGATGTCTGTGACTTATCAGAACATATCTTAGGAGCTCCTGCTTTGGTCACATCTGGTGGATATAGGACGTGTCTCTGTCACTTGTGTGTTCATTTCTTTTCCTATATATTGAAGTTTTCTGTTATGATTTTGGTGAACAATTTCTTACTTGTTTAATTTGGATTCCTATTTTTTCCAGTAGTTCTGTAATTCTGAGGTTAATCTTTGAGTCATTTAGTATCTGTTGGTAACTATCTCCATATTTCCACGGTGTTATTTAAACATCCTTAAGGGTTTGGTCTTAGTCCATAGTTTCCATCGTGTTTTTCAGATCTGAAGTTCTGTTCTCATTTTGGGTTGTTCTATACCCTACTCTTTCCAGTAAGGTTTTCAACTTCTGATGCTTTGCTAATATCTTTTCATATTTTCTGAACTCTTTAGTAAATTTGTCATTTACTTCTTGTATTGACTTCTGCAGTTCTGCTAGCTTCAAGTTTGTTTCTTCATTCATTTGATAAGGTGTTTTATTATTTCTATTCCTGAACTCTTAAGTTATCTTTTTTAAAGTCACTAAACATCTTAAGGAGATTGTTGTTTCACTCTGTCTTATATTCTTCCAATAATGTGAGCAGGATATTATTTAACTCTACTTTTAGCTCTTCCAACAGTCTGAGGAGGTTATTATTTGATTCTAACTTGCAGCTCTTCAGTAAATTTATTACTCTGCTTTTGAAGTTTTGGAGGTTTGACTCCTTTTCCCATTTGGGTTTTCTCTGACAAACTAGAGGCTTTGTGGGGAATCTTGTTTCAGTGCTTTCTCATCTTGCTGTTGCTTTTATAAGGAAATTAAGAGTTAGGTGGCCTGGAACTCTTCAGTTGACCTCTAGGAAGAGGCTGGCTCCTGTTCTTCTGTAGCTGAGCCTCTGAGCCCTAGCTCTTTCTTCTGCTCTGTCTTGCCTCTCTGTCTCCTGCTGGTGGTGCTATTTGTATTGTTTCTGGGCATTGGTCTTTTAGCTATGCACAAAATTTGGGCTGTTTACATGCCTACTCCCTGTTATCAGTTAATTATGATTATATCTCCTGGGGACTTCTGTTGCACCTGGGTCACATCTTAAGTCTCTTGTGATCCACTGGCTCTCTAGCTATAAAAACCCATTAGTTTCTTTTCAGTTGAACTGAGTCTGCCTGGGCAGGACCTTTCTTAATGAATAGTAAACCCTCACTTTTCAGCCTCTCCAGCTGGGGAAAGGAGCCAGAATTGATAGGAGCAAGTAGGGTGAACCAGGGAAGATGCTGAACAGGGCTGTATGTGCCATGGGAACAAAATCCATATATTTCAGTCTTATAAAATGGGCTAAGGGGGTAGACTGTTCCCCTTACTTGTTCGAATGCCTTCACTCACAGGTTCTATCCTTCATAGCTTCCTAGGGCCCAGTTGGTTCTCTACATGATCCACTGTCTTATACTAGTGGACAGGTGTCTGGTGCAATCTGTAGGTTGGTCCCAGTGCTGGCATTCAGTTTACATAGCCACTGGCTCAGACCTAGCAACTCGGGGGACCAGGGTGAGTCCTGGTGAGGTTCAGAAACAGTTTTCAGCTTTCACAGCTGCTGGCCCACACACTGAGCCTTGGGCAGCCAGCATGGGCCCTGGGAAGTTCCCTGTCATAACCCTCAGGCTCCACATCCTTCAATATGTGTACTGCAGCTTGTGTGATCAGCATGGGTCCCAGGATAGTCCTGGCTATGATTTTCTCTTTTCACCACATCCTGCCCTAGAATCCCACTAGGACCTCTAAGTTCTCTGTTAGGCTGGTCCTGTTTCTGGATGCTTTATTCTCACTCAAAACAAAGCCCTTTAAGTATTTACTCTATCTGAGCTTTTTGGCTTGACCTATGCACACTGAAAGATCCTACCTGGTCAGTTATCTTGCCAGCTCCCTCAAAATAATCTTTTTTAAAAAATTTGTAATTCAAAGCCTCCCATAAACTTCACTCCCAGTAATTTTATGAACTTAACATAGTATTTTTGAAAAACATGAGAAGGAACCTGACAAATATCTGTGTAAATCTTACTATAAAATAAAATATCAATAAACATGATATATCCAAGACAATAAGCTAGATTTAGTCTACCACTTCATTTGGAAACCAATAAATGTAATTCTCCACCTTAAGAGAATAGAAAAATTCTATTATCTCAAAACAAATTATTGAATTTTGATATGCACCCATGCCCAAACACTCTTAATGAATGAGGAACAAAAGAAACGGCAAGACAACTTGAGAGTGAAACATTAAAAGTTTTTCTGTTGATACTAGAAGAAAATAAAAGTCAAGCACAAGCACAGTAAAGAACACATGTAGTCCTAGCATTGTTGAAGGCCGAGGCAAGATGATCACAAGTTTGAGCCCACATAGACAATATCCTGACAATATCCTGTCTCAAAATAAAAAAGAGTTGGGGAAATAAGCTCAGTTCAAGAAAGACATACACACAGAGAAAGACAAGAGAGAGAAAGTTAAAGAAAGAAAGAAAGAAAGAAAGAAAGAAAGAAAGAAAGAAAGCCTGCCTTCTAATATAGCTTTATAATACTGCATTAGAGTTCCGGGTCAGTATAGCTGAGAGAGAGAGGGGGGGGGAGAGGGGGAGAGGG